>JASKUP010000188.1:52500-57116 GCA_030448955.1 Trichopoda pennipes | reverse complement strand
ATAATTTATAAAGTTTAAATTAAAGCTAAAGACAAATTTAGCTTTATTACTTTATTGAATTTCCTTCAGAGTTAAGGATTATTTGCTACGACCACCAACACCATATTTTTTGTTCTTCTTTATATGTATTTTACTCTATTTGCAGCATTTTTGCCTTTTTGTACTTTTGCCTTCTTGTACTTTTGTACTTTGCCGCCTTCTTGTAACTTTTGTACTTTTGCGTGCTATTCTCGTTTGTCTATCTACTTATTTATTTAAAACGCCACTGGCCTAATAGACAAGCACTGTGTATTGTATATACTGAATAATACTCCAACCGTCAAAAATCCATACAATACATTCTTAATTGAACCGGTTGCCCACACGCGGTATAATGTTTTTTCATTTTATTTTTTATATGGGTTTTACCCAAAGGGTTGGATAATATTTTTAACTCTTCCAGAAAACAATAAAAATAATAAAACGTAAATCCATCTTTGCTTCAATTAATTTAAAGCACGATGGATAATGAGGATATAATATAAATAATATATATTATTATATAAAATAATATATTGGTGGTGTAACGGATTCTTTGCTTACCCAAAAAAATACAAATTAGGCCGACAAAGAATCCATTTAAAAAAAACCATCCGTTTAAAAAATACATTTATTGATTTCATACTTCCATTTTTAGTGTGGTTTAACAAAAATTCTCGATCTACCCATTTATAAAAAAAAAAAATTACAAATTAGGCGGACGATGAGAACCCCAAAACCAATCACCCAACGAAAGAGAATCTTAATTGCAAACTTTTTGTTTTACTCTTCATATTATATTATAATTTTTAATAATTTCTGTTTTAGCGATATACGCTAAAAAAAAAATTCATTTTCCATTAATGCTGTGGTGTTTAATAGCAAAATCTCAGTTTACCCATTTATAAAAATTAATAATTACAAATTAGGCCGACGTGAGCTCACACAAAACTATCCACTAAACAAATATAAGTATCAATTTTAATCAAATAATACAATATGTAAAACAAAATTGTGAGGTAAATTGCTTAACAATACACAATTTAAGCATAATACCTATAGATGTTTTCAAGCAACTTATCCGCCAATTTTGTTTTTTTTTTTTTTTAAACAAACTTCTAGGGTAAAGTGATGTAGCGCAAATACTTTAATAACTATACTTATAGATGTTTTCAAGCAACTGATCCGCCAATTTCGTAAAATTATCTACTTTAAACATTATGTTTTTACTAAAACGGATGTATTGTGAAATAAATAATTATATTTTACATATTAAACACATATTTCTTCTTTATTACTTTTTTTTATTGTGGATTTTTTTCACTTTATTTCATTTAATTGTTTTCATATATAAGTTATAAAAGTTATATAACGTGTAATTTATTTTATTAGTTTATAAAACACTTTATATTAACATATTTTAATAATATTTACAAGTTCATAAAATCCAAATTTTAACTATACGACTTTGATTATATAAAAATTTAGTTTTAAAATATATTAAAAACATAACTATCAGTTTATAAAATACAGATTTTAGTCATAGTTTATATATTTTATTATAATTTAACTTGCAAGTTTATGAACTACAACTTAAGTTGATCAATACAAATTCCTGTAAATTTTTATTTATTAAATTATAAATTTATTTATATATTTCAAGTAATAACTTATGTTATATTAATAAGTTATATTATAACTTTCACGTTATAAGTTATCGTTTTATTTATATATGTTTTTAATAATAAACTTAAGTTTAATAGTAACTTATTTACTATTTGATTATTGTTTCAACTTATGTTTGAACTTTTAGTTAATATATTTTATTATAATTTAACTTGCAAGTTTATGAACTACAACTTAAGTTGATTAGTGTTTCAACTTATGTTTGAACTTATAGTTAATAAAATCCATATTTTAACTATACGACTTTGATTATATAAAAATTTAGTTTTAAAATATATTAAAAACATAACTATCAGTTTATAAAATACAGATTTTAGTCATAGTTTATATATTTTATTATAATTTATCTTGCAAGTTTTAAGTTATTATTTTTTTATTTATATATTTCAAGTAATAACTTATGTTATATTAATAAGTTATATTATAACTTTCACGTTATAAGTTATCGTTTTATTTATATATGTTTTTAATAATAACTTAAGTTTAATAGTAACTAATTTACTATTTGATTATTGTTTCAACTTATGTTTGAACTTTTAGTTAATATATTTTATTATAATTCAACTTGCAAGTTAATGAACTACAACTTAAGTTGATTAGTGTTTCAACTTATGTTTGAACTTATAGTTTATATATTTTATTATAATTTAACTTGCAAGTTTATGAACTACAACTTAAGTTGATCAATATAAATTTCTGTAAATTTTTATTTATTAAATTATTAATTTTTTTATATATTTCAAGTAATAACTTATGTTATATTAATAAGTTATATTATAACTTTCACGTTACAAGTTATCGTTTTATTTATATATTTTTTTAATAATAACTTAAGTTTAATAGTAACTTATTTACTATTTGATTATTGTTTCAACTTATGTTTGAACTTTTAGTTTATATATTTTATTATAATTTAACTTGCAAGTTTATGAACTACAACTTAAGTTGATTAGTGTTTCAACTTATGTTTGAACTTATAGTTAATAAAATCCATATTTTAACTATACGACTTTGATTATATAAAAATTTAGTTTTAAAATATATTAAAAACATAACTATCAGTTTATAAAATACAGATTTTAGTCATAGTTTATATATTTTATTATAATTTATCTTGCAAGTTTTAAGTTATTATTTTTTTATTTATATATTTCAAGTAATAACTTATGTTATATTAATAAGTTATATTATAACTTTCACGTTATAAGTTATCGTTTTATTTATATATGTTTTTAATAATAACTTAAGTTTAATAGTAACTAATTTACTATTTGATTATTGTTTCAACTTATGTTTGAACTTTTAGTTAATATATTTTATTATAATTCAACTTGCAAGTTAATGAACTACAACTTAAGTTGATTAGTGTTTCAACTTATGTTTGAACTTATAGTTTATATATTTTATTATAATTTAACTTGCAAGTTTATGAACTACAACTTAAGTTGATCAATATAAATTTCTGTAAATTTTTATTTATTAAATTATTAATTTTTTTATATATTTCAAGTAATAACTTATGTTATATTAATAAGTTATATTATAACTTTCACGTTACAAGTTATCGTTTTATTTATATATTTTTTTAATAATAACTTAAGTTTAATAGTAACTTATTTACTATTTGATTATTGTTTCAACTTATGTTTGAACTTTTAGTTTATATATTTTATTATAATTTAACTTGCAAGTTTATGAACTACAACTTAAGTTGATTAGTGTTTCAACTTATGTTTGAACTTATAGTTAATAAAATCCATATTTTAACTATACGACTTTGATTATATAAAAATTTAGTTTTAAAATATATTAAAAACATAACTATCAGTTTATAAAATACAGATTTTAGTCATAGTTTATATATTTTATTATAATTTATCTTGCAAGTTTTAAGTTATTATTTTTTTATTTATATATTTCAAGTAATAACTTATGTTATATTAATAAGTTATATTATAACTTTCACGTTATAAGTTATCGTTTTATTTATATATGTTTTTAATAATAACTTAAGTTTAATAGTAACTAATTTACTATTTGATTATTGTTTCAACTTATGTTTGAACTTTTAGTTAATATATTTTATTATAATTCAACTTGCAAGTTAATGAACTACAACTTAAGTTGATTAGTGTTTCAACTTATGTTTGAACTTATAGTTTATATATTTTATTATAATTTAACTTGCAAGTTTATGAACTACAACTTAAGTTGATCAATATAAATTTCTGTAAATTTTTATTTATTAAATTATTAATTTTTTTATATATTTCAAGTAATAACTTATGTTATATTAATAAGTTATATTATAACTTTCACGTTACAAGTTATCGTTTTATTTATATATTTTTTTAATAATAACTTAAGTTTAATAGTAACTTATTTACTATTTGATTATTGTTTCAACTTATGTTTGAACTTTTAGTTTATATATTTTATTATAATTTAACTTGCAAGTTTATGAACTACAACTTAAGTTGATTAGTGTTTCAACTTATGTTTGAACTTATAGTTAATAAAATCCATATTTTAACTATACGACTTTGATTATATAAAAATTTAGTTTTAAAATATATTAAAAACATAACTATCAGTTTATAAAATACAGATTTTAGTCATAGTTTATATATTTTATTATAATTTATCTTGCAAGTTTTAAGTTATTATTTTTTTATTTATATATTTCAAGTAATAACTTATGTTATATTAATAAGTTATATTATAACTTTCACGTTATAAGTTATCGTTTTATTTATATATGTTTTTAATAATAACTTAAGTTTAATAGTAACTAATTTACTATTTGATTATTGTTTCAACTTATGTTTGAACTTTTAGTTAATATATTTTATTATAATTCAACTTGCAAGTTAATGAACTACAACTTAAGTTGATTAGTGTTTCAACTTATG
>JASKUP010000188.1:37500-47500 GCA_030448955.1 Trichopoda pennipes | reverse complement strand
GCCTTTCAGCAACATCATCACAGTCTTGTCCATTGCCACATCGACACCGACACTGGCACCCCATTCACAAACAATGTGCATGGCCTGCTCACCCTTTCTCTCTAGGTCAATACGAGCTTGACCCTCAATCAAAATGAGCAGATCATCCGCATATGCACACAGCCTGAAGGACTGATCCCCGAGCTGCCTTAGCAGGGAATCCATCATAAGGTTCCAAATGAATGGACCACAAATGGAGCCCTGCGGACAACCACGGACAACATCCCTCCAGACCGTATCGCCGGCGCCTACCACACAAGCTTTCCTGCCGCTGAAATAGCTCTCCCATAAGGCTAGCTCCCGACAGCCTACGCTATGTATTCTATCGAGAACTGGGCCCCACAAAAGGTAGTCAAACGCACCCTTAAAATCAACAAACAGACCAAGGACATATCTCTCCGTAGAATCGCCAACGCAGCGCCTAACATGCAGCCACGCATCCTCAACAGACCTCCCCTCCCTAAAGCCAAACTGGTACTCAGAAAGACCCCCGCTGATGCACTCCTTTAGTCGCGTCACCATCATCCTCTCAAGTGCTTTGCCAAGTACTGGGAGAAGGCTGATGCCCCGATAAGAGCGCGGATTACTCCGAATCCTATCAGGAGACTTCAGGAGAACAACAACGCGAGCACTTTTCCAAGCAGACGGGAAATAGCCCTCACTGAAACACTTCTCGTAGACCGCCTCCAAATATTCCGGCACAGCCTTCCAGATGCTTTTACACATCTCTCCAGTCATGCCGTCAATACCCGGAGACTTTCTGCTCCTGACCCGATAAATACTATCAGAGACTTCCTCCCTCAGAATTGGTGAGCCGATCTCCTCCCTAATGAGAGCAGGGCGATCGCCCCGAGCCGCATCTGGAAAGAAAGCCCCCAACAAAGCCTCCATGCAACCCCGCCAGGAAGTCAGTTCAGAACTACCAACCTGGATGGATTCCACAGTGAGCTCCGTGCGCCTACCCCTAAAAATACGATAAACCCGGCCCCAAGGATCGTCCCTATTCTCCTGAACAAAGGCCCTCCATTCCTCCTCTTTAACCTGTTCCACACGCTTCTTGTAGACACGCAGTTGACCCAAATAAATCGCTTTACGCACAGCTAAATCCTCAGCTCCAGTGCGCCGCGCCCTCTGGAATAACTTCCTGAGTCGCCTGACGCCCCTTCGCATCAAAGTCAGCTCGCTAGTCCACCATCTGACGCCCCCTGGCCGAGTCCTGCGACATCGACCAAGCAAAGCGTCATTAACAGTACACATCCACTGATCTATTTGCTCCAACTGCTGATCTACCGTCAGTGCACGAAATGCCCCCAACGACATGTTCAACACTACTGCTCGAAAGTAGTCAGCATAACTAGACCAATTCGCATCGTTCAACCGCCAACGCCGCGGAGACGAGATCGACAATGTGCTCCTGCGAAAAATGACCTCAATCTCAATGCGATTGTGATCACTTTCACCACCATTGTCACGTACTCTCCACCTAAAGATATAAGATGCGACTGCCGCATTATTTGCCACAGTAACATCTATATCACTAGTACCATTTGGACCGTCAAAAGTGTATAACTCACTGGCCTCATTCAACACAGAAGCACCCTTTGTCAGTAGCCACTCGCTAAGCATAATTCCCCGCATGTAGCTCGAATACGCAGGCGCTAACCTGTGCATTTTCCTGAACCACATACGAGAACATGCATTCGCGTCCAAGCCCAGGACAATCGGAACGTTACCCGCAAGTAGTAACACCGTATCCATGTACCCAATATAACGGCCCAAAGTACTACTAGGCGGACAGTATATGCTCGCCAAAAATAAACGACCGAAAGGGCCCTCAACAGCCACACAAACCCCCCATCGAGCACGACTTACCACAGTACAGGCAATGTCAGGATCATCCACAACTACCGCAGAATTGCCCGGCAAATTCGTAAATACCCGCATTGCAGCCGGTAAGCCCCTAACGCGGCCATTCGAGAAATACGGCTCCTGCAAAAGGGCAAAAGAAGCCCGCCGCTGCCTAATGGTCCGCCCAAAAATACACGTCGCCCGATACGCCCGCTGCAGATTCTGCTGAAGAATGATAAGACTCTCCATACTAATGCCGAGAATTCGCCCTAGCCACCATAGCCGCGTATATCGGGCATGCCATCGTCAACATCCTGTGGTCGGCAGCCAGACCTTTGAATCGGCAATCGCGGCAACTAATATTACCGGTACAGCTCCCTGCTCGATGACCAGGCACACCGCATCTCGAGCACGTCTCCTCCACCATCCGGCATGCCTGGACCCTATGATCAAAGCCCAGACATCTATAGCAAGACTGCACCACGTCCTGCGGCCGTACCTGGAAACGGAACCATTTAATGTAGGCCCCCGTTTCGTGCAGTTTCGCCGCAATTCTGCCCGTGCACTCCAATACGACACTAATGCTGCCATTATCCTTAGCCCGCCATGGGGCGCTGACCAACCGCATAGCCTTGCTAAAAGCCTCTCTGGTCATCGTATCCTTCAGATTAAGCTCGTACAGCTCCGCCATAAACTCGTCCGGGGTTATTTCAGCATGTACTCGCTGAACCACCACTCTAGGACCCAGTTTGTCCTGAACGCTAACCTCCAGGCCAACTTCAGCAAACTTGGCGTTCGCTGCCACCTTCTCCCGTTCAGCAACCGACGGTGTACGTATCACCGCACCTCCCGACTTCATTGGACGCACGCCGTGAACACGTACGCCCAATGTGGGCCCCACCTCCTTTACCACCTTCTCCACAACCTCCTTGGACGTCTGCTTGCCCCTGCCTTTGACGACCACAGACCAGGTCTCCACCGGCTTTGGCAGCACAGGAAATGCCGCGCCTCCAGGCCCAACATCTGGTACTGCCACAACAGCCCTCGGCACACTAGCAGGAACAGCAGGCACAACACCAGTAGTCACCTTCAAACGTCCTCTCAAACGCTCATTATCCGCTAACGCACCAAACAACAGCGTTTCATACCTCGACGCAATGGCCGAGACCTTTAATGCGACGCCACGATCCGCTCCACCCGCAAGCACCACTGCCATCAAATCCGCAGTCACAGCCTTCATCGCAGCGATGACCGAATTTCCACCCCCATCTACAACACCAACCTTCTTGCCACGGCGCCTGCGAGCCTTCGCCTGTGCCGCCACGTCCACAGGGGACGCAAACGAAGCATAGGATGTCACCTCCACCTCATCACTAACAGACACGGCATCTTCACCAACATCAGTCGCAGCAGCAGAAACGCCAGTAGAACCAGCACGCCCCATCAATGGCGAACTTAACTTCGCCCTCTTGACGGCATCGACATCGCTGTCCGTATCTGCATGACGGACCTTCTGTCCCATCGACGGCAACAGCACCATGCCAGACGCATCCGACATCGCGCCCCCAGCATCACCCTTCGGCGCCTTACGCACAACAGGCTTAGGCGTCATACCGAAAAAATTTACAAAATACAAAAAACTTTTCACCTACCTTCGTATTTCCACAAAAGATAGTCGAAAAAATATTCAAGGAGCAGCCAAAAACAATTCCAGAAATCCAAAAAACTCAATAGTCAAATCGCACAAACAAAATGAATTCGCCGGCAGCACAATGCCGGGTATTAGCACAATTTATAAAAAATTTAAAAAATTAATAACGCGGAAAATATTGTTCCGAATCGCAAAAATGTTATATGCACAGATTCAGCAAAATTAGCACTACAAGTCAGTACCACTCCCGGAACTCTCCAAACAAAAATCAGTGTTTTATAACAAAAACAAAAATGGGGGTGAGTTTTACTCAAGAACCCCTTGCAGCCAAGAAAAAGAAAAGGAATTTTAAAAAGTCTACTACGCAAAAAGTTTTATTCACACCGGCACAAATTTTATACCACCGGATAGAGCGGAAAACACACTATTTTTCACAATCACTTTCCAAATTTTCCAAACAAAATTCACGGAACTATTCAAAAAGTTACAATACAATACGTGTCTATAAGCACAAATGTCAAAAAATTTTCAAAACATTAAATCTGCGAGAAATTTCATCCGCACCTTAACAATGTATATATCCACGGATTGCGCACACTCCGCACTTTTTGATACCACTCCCGTTATTATACAATTAAAAACGGAGGAATTATTACACAAATACACTAACGATAG
Source organism: Trichopoda pennipes (assembly GCA_030448955.1). Taxonomy (NCBI): domain Eukaryota; kingdom Metazoa; phylum Arthropoda; class Insecta; order Diptera; family Tachinidae; genus Trichopoda; species Trichopoda pennipes. The sequence continues at coordinate 43,287 of JASKUP010000188.1, read as the reverse complement.
AAATTAACACGTCTGTTTGCCACAAACTCGTATATATGTATGAGTAGATAGGGACAATGTGTGATTTGTTTTACATCTGCACCGACTATATAGTCATAATCAGATGGTAGTTAAACCACTTAGTTGATTGGACACCAACTACGCCCTAGAAGGCCTTCAGATACGTATATCCTCCAGTCACTTCTAGTAGCAATTTAGAAAGTCCGGAGTAGGCCGTGCCCTCACTCCTTGCTGAGGAGTTGGAGACTTTCCAACTCCTGGTCCAGAACGCATGAAGCTCTTATTTATCAAGAACACGCCAGCATTCATACTCACTGGACCTGAACCATTCATTGTGTTAATTTGAATGGTCCGACCCACAAACTCTCACGAGGGTCCGAAACCACAACCACCACGATACTCCCATATAGGGGCCAACCTCAATACCCAGTCAGAGCACATTTTTTGTCTAAAGAGAGCAAATATTGTACTCTGGGGCAACTGATTTCCCGTGGAAATATGTGGATTGTCCAGATGACTCCTACTAGTCTTTGAGGGGCCTGGGTTCCCTTTTACCCCGAAAGTCACAAATCTAATGGAATAGTAGGTTCCAAAAGACCATCATGTGCCCCCGGGGGGATATGTAGATAGGGACAGATGTGATACAGATTTCTGTGGTTACCTGCCAAGACGGCCTAATACCACAGTTGTCTTACCACCGAGTGAATACAATGCGTCCACTAACGCCCCGATGTACAAACCATGGGTACCAATTTGACATCACGTTTTTGGTCATGATGTCCACCTTGGGTGAGGTGCGGAGCCTTTCTATACTCCTACCGATCTAAGGGTCACGGTATCCCTGTGGCAATGCAATTCCACGTGGGCTAATACGCCCATCCCGCGATATGGGTAAAAACCACAGCCACCACGAAGCTCCCGAAGGGCCACACCAACTGCCAGGCTGAAACCGAAGTTTCAGGGGCACCTGGCACCCGTGGTACCAGTTTATAGTATCCGGTCAAACTGTTACCACCAGCCGAGTTCCAAATAACTCTAACCAGTGGCCTCACACACCATTCACACCACAAACACACCATTACCCATTTTGGTACTCATTCACACACCATTCACTCAAGGCAGGATAAGACCCTTGGCTGATAAAACAAGCCAAGGACCCCATCCTGCCCTTTCCACAATATTCACTATACTACTACACACAACATTTAACAAACTACACCGGACTCTTCCAGGATGTTGCCTACTGCAAACCCGAGTACTGCAGCAATTTCCGCCCTTAGGCCCTGGGACCTAAGGGAAGAAATTGACGCAAAACCGTGGCGGCAGCGCAAACTCCCACATTAGTACGGAAAGTACCACCCCCTCCAACAATCACCACAGAAAACAACGCCGGACGACATTGCCAGGCACACACCAGAAAAGCAAACAAGACAACGGGTATCCGAATAACCGCTCAGCGATGTACCTACTGCACATGCCTTAACCTCCTACGGAAGGCTATACGGGCAAACTCGCGGATTCCATCTAAGGTGTCGGCTCTCTGCAGAATTCCGCCAAACATGTAGTCATTTCCAACCCTGACAACGCCTATAGAGTCTAAGTCCCTAATGTCAGCATACAGGGGACACTCCAGAAGAAAGTGCCTCCAATCCTCAGAGTCGGCTCCGCATCTACAGGAGGGGGAATCAGACAAGCCCCTCTGATGCAAAAATGCATTCAGAGAGCCGTGCCCGGTCAGCAGGAAGCCCAGAGTTAAGCCAAAGCGAAAGTCTGGGTGTTCCCGTACGAAAGTAGGGTCACGTATGAATTCATACGTGACTCTACCCGCATCGCTGTTCTCCCACCTGTTTTTCCAGATAGAAACAAGACGCTCATCTAGAAGCCTCTTGACCGTCTCCAATCTCGCATCTACCAAATCTGCAGCAGAAAGCCAGTCATGTCCGAGAAGTGGTAGTCCCCGTTTGATCTTGAAAGCGACAGCACGACGTGTCACTTCCAAGTCAAGGGGGGCCACACCTAGCAAGACCTGAAGAGCATCTGTTGAAACTGTCCGACAAACTGGCATGCAAGCGAGCATAGCCACTTTCTGGCAAGACAGCACCTTGTTCCGGCCGACAACAGACATAACTAGGTCGTACCAAACAGGCGCACCATATGCCGCACATGCGACAAATAGCCCGTCATATATGGTACGAGTAGCACGCCTGCTAAGGCCCCAGTCAGACCTAAGTATGCGCCTAACTCTACCCACAACCGCAGTCAGCTTGTCCCTCACGTAGACAGGATGAACTAAAAAGTTCATCCTTTCTGCCACCATTATTCCCAGGTATTTGACTTGCGTCACATACCTGAGACTAACGTCACCAGATCGTATGCATGGTGGACGATTCTGCGATAATTTGCCTTTCAGCAACATCATCACAGTCTTGTCCATTGCCACATCGACACCGACACTGGCACCCCATTCACAAACAATGTGCATGGCCTGCTCACCCTTTCTTTCCAGGTCAATACGAGCTTGACCCTCAATCAAAATGAGCAGATCATCCGCATATGCACACAGCCTGAAGGACCGATCCCCGAGCTGCCTTAACAGGGAATCCATCATGAGGTTCCAAATGAATGGACCACATATGGACCCCTGCGGACAACCACGGACAACACCCCTCCAGACCGTATCGCCGGCGCCTACCACACAAGCTTTCCTGCCGCTGAAGTAACTCTCCCATAAGGCTAGCTCCCGACAGCCTACGCTATGTATTCTATCGAGAACTGGGCCCCACGAGAGGTAGTCAAACGCACCCTTAAAGTCAACAAATAGACCAAGGACATATCTTTCCGAAGAGTCACTAACGCAACGCCTAACATGCAGCCACGCATCTTCAACAGACCTCCCCTCCCTGAAGCCAAACTGGTACTCAGAAAGACCCCCGCTGATGCACTCCTTCAGTCGCGTCACCATCATCCTCTCAAGCACTTTGCCAAGTACTGGGAGAAGGCTGATGCCCCGATAAGAGCGCGGATTACTCCGAACCCTATCAGGAGACTTCAGGAGAACAACAACGCGAGCACTTTTCCAAGCAGACGGGAAATAGCCCTCACTAAAACACTTCTCGTAGACCGCTTCCAAATATTCCGGCACGGCCTTCCAGATGCTTTTACACATCTCTCCAGTCATGCCGTCAATACCCGGAGACTTCCTACTCCTGACTCGATAAATACTATCAGAGACCTCCTCCCTCAGAATTGGTGGGCCGATCTCCTCCCTAATGAGAGGAGGGCGATCGCCCCGAGCCGCATCTGGAAAGAAAGCCTCCAACAAAGCCTCCATGCAACCCCGCCAGGATGTCAATTCAGAATTGCCAACCTGGAGGGATTCCACAGTGAGCTCCGTATTTCTACCCCTACAGACACGATAGACTCGACCCCAAGGATCGTCCCTATTCTCCTGTACAAAGGCCCTCCACTCCTCCTCCTTAACCTGTACCACACGTTTCTTGTAGACCCGCAGTTGGGCCAAATAGACTGCCTTGCGCGCAGCTAAATCCTCAGCTCCAGTGCGCCTGGCCCTCTGGAATAACTTCCTGAGTCGCCTGACGCCCCTTCGCATCGAAGTCAGCTCGCTAGTCCACCATCTGACACCCCCTGGCCGAGTCCTGCGACACCGACCAAGAAAAGTGTCATTGACAGTGCACATCCACTGATCTATTTGCTCCACCTGCTGATCTACCGTCAGTGCACGAAATGCCCCCAACGACATGTCCAACACTACAGCTCGAAAGTAGCCTGCGTAGCCAGACCAATTCGCACCGCTTACCCGCCATCGCCGCGGAGACGAGATCGCCAATGTGCTCGTGTAGTATTTGATCTCAATCTCAATACGATTGTGATCACTCTCACCACCATTGTCGCGTACTGCCCACCTAAAGATATAAGATGCGACTGCTGCATTATTTGCAACGGTAACATCTATATCACTAGCACCATTTGGACTGCTAAAAGTGTACAACTCACTAGCCTCGTTTAACACCGAAACATCTTTTGTGAGTAGCCATTCACTAAGCATGATTCCTCTCGTGTAGTTCAAATACCCAGACGGTCGCCTGGGCATTTTACTGAACCACATTGGAGAACATGCGTTCGCGTCTAAGCCAAGGATAATCGGATTGTTACTCGCAAGTAGTAACACCGTATCCATGTACCCTATATAGCGATCCAAAGTACTACTAGGCGGACAGTAGATGCTTGCCAAAAATAAGCGGCCGAAACGGCCCTCAACGGCAACACAAACCCCCCATCGAGCCCGACTGACAACAGTATAGGCGATGTCAGGATCATCGACAACTACCGCAGAATTGCCCGGCAGATTCGTAAATACCCGCATTGCAGCAGGTAAACCCCTAACGCGGCCATTCGTATAGTACGGCTCCTGCACAAGGGCAAAAGAAGCCCGCCGCCGTCTTATGGTGTGCCCAAAAGTGCACGTCGCCGAAAACGCTCGCTGCAGATTCTGCTGAAGAATGATGACACTCTCCATACTAATGCCGAGAATTCGCTCTAGCCACCATAGCCGCGTATATCGGGCAAGCCATCGTCAACATCTTGTGGTCGGCAGCCAGTCCCTTGAATCTACAGTCACGACAACTGACATCACTGGTACAGCTCCACGCCCGATGACCAGGCACACCGCATCTTGAGCACGTTTCCTCCACCATCCGGCATGCCTGGACCCTATGGTCAAAGCCCAAGCATCTGTAGCAAGACTGCACCACGTCCTGCGGCCGCACCTGGAAACGGAACCATTTAACATATGCTCCCGTCTCGTGCAGTTTCGCCGCCACTCGTCCCGTGCATTCCAATACAACATTAACGCCGCCCCCGTCCTTAACGCGCCATGGGGCGCTCACCAACCGTACAGCCTTGCTGAAAGCCTCTCTGGTCATCGCCTCCTTACAGTTCAACTCGTACAGCTGCTCCATAAATTCATCGGGGGTAATCTCCGCATGAACCCGCTGGACTACCACCCTCGGACCCAGTTTGTCCTGAACGCTGACCTCCAGGCCAACTTCAGCAAACTTGGCGTTCGCAGCCACCTTCTCCCTCTCCGCAACCGACGGTGTACGTATTACCGCACCACCTGACTTCATCGGACGCACGCCGTGCACTCGTACGCCCAATGTGGGCCCCACCTCCTTTACCACCTTCTCAACCACCTCCTTTGATGTTGCCACTCCTTTCCCCCTGACGACAACCGACCAGGTATCCACCGGCCTCGGTAGAGCCGGAAACTCGACACCTCCTGCCACAACAGGCGCAGGAACCGCCGGAACAGCCCTCGCCTGCACCCGCGTCACCACCGGTACCGCAGGAGCACTGAAAACGCCCCTGGCCTCGATCTGGCCCTTCAGTCTCTCATTATCGGCAATAAGGCGCATTAGGAGAACCTCGTACTCTGAGGCTAGCGCCGACACCTCCATGGCAACCACACGGTCCACACCTTCTGCCAAAACCGCTGTCATAAGCGCCGTAGTGACGCTCTTCATCTGCGCAATAACTGCGTCACAGCCACCCTCCAAACCTCGTACAGCCTGCGCCCTCTTATTTCGGCGCTTTTCAGCCCTAGCCCGAGCCGCAATGATACTCGCATCCTCCTCGCCCTCAGCCGCACTATAGCAAGTCGATTCCGACATTGCTTCGCTCTCCTTTGCCTTCCTTGCCGCAGCACGCCCAGTTTTGGGCGAATTAAGCTTCCGCTTCTTTCCGCTCCCGGCACTCAGTCCATCATCA
>JASKUP010000188.1:30000-32500 GCA_030448955.1 Trichopoda pennipes | reverse complement strand
AAACACTAATCAACTTAAGTTGTAGTTCATAAACTTGCAAGTTGAATTATAATAAAATATATTAACTAAAAGTTCAAACATAAGTTGAAACAATAATCAAATAGTAAATTAGTTACTATTAAACTTAAGTTATTATTAAAAACATATATAAATAAAACGATAACTTATAACGTGAAAGTTATAATATAACTTATTAATATAACATAAGTTATTACTTGAAATATATAAATAAAAAAATAATAACTTAAAACTTGCAAGATAAATTATAATAAAATATATAAACTATGACTAAAATCTGTATTTTATAAACTGATAGTTATGTTTTTAATATATTTTAAAACTAAATTTTTATATAATCAAAGTCGTGTAGTTAAAATATGGATTTTATTAACTATAAGTTCAAACATAAGTTGAAACACTAATCAACTTAAGTTGTAGTTCATAAACTTGCAAGTTAAATTATAATAAAATATATAAACTAAAAGTTCAAACATAAGTTGAAACAATAATCAAATAGTAAATAAGTTACTATTAAACTTAAGTTATTATTAAAAAAATATATAAATAAAACGATAACTTGTAACGTGAAAGTTATAATATAACTTATTAATATAACATAAGTTATTACTTGAAATATATAAAAAAATTAATAATTTAATAAATAAAAATTTACAGAAATTTATATTGATCAACTTAAGTTGTAGTTCATAAACTTGCAAGTTAAATTATAATAAAATATATAAACTATAAGTTCAAACATAAGTTGAAACACTAATCAACTTAAGTTGTAGTTCATAAACTTGCAAGTTGAATTATAATAAAATATATTAACTAAAAGTTCAAACATAAGTTGAAACAATAATCAAATAGTAAATTAGTTACTATTAAACTTAAGTTATTATTAAAAACATATATAAATAAAACGAAAACTTATAACGTGAAAGTTATAATATAACTTATTAATATAACATAAGTTATTACTTGAAATATATAAATAAAAAAATAATAGCTTAAAACTTGCAAGTTAAATTATAATAAAATATATTAACTAAAAGTTCAAACATAAGTTGAAACAATAATCAAATAGTAAATAAGTTACTATTAAACTTAAGTTTATTATTAAAAACATATATAAATAAAACGATAACTTATAACGTGAAAGTTATAATATAACTTATTAATATAACATAAGTTATTACTTGAAATATATAAATAAATTTATAATTTAATAAATAAAAATTTACAGGAATTTGTATTGATCAACTTAAGTTGTAGTTCATAAACTTGCAAGTTAAATTATAATAAAATATATAAACTATGACTAAAATCTGTATTTTATAAACTGATAGTTATGTTTTTAATATATTTTAAAACCAAATTTGTATATAATCAAAGTTGTATAGTTAAAATTTGGATTTTATGAACTTGTAAATATTATTAAAATATGTTAATATAAAGTGTTTTATAAACTAATAAAATAAATTACACGTTATATAACTATTATAACTTATATATGAAAACAATTAAATGAAATAAAGTGAAAAAAATCCACAATAAAAAAAAGTAATAAAGAAGAAATATGTGTTTAGTATGTAAAATATAATTATTAAAACTAAATTTTTATATAATCAAAGTCGTATAGTTAAAATTTGGATTTTATGAACTTGTAAATATTATTAAAATATGTTAATATAAAGTGTTTTATAAACTAATAAAATAAATTACACGTTATATAACTATTATAACTTATATATGAAAACAATTAAATGAAATAAAGTGAAAAAAATCCACAATAAAAAAAAGTAATAAAGAAGAAATATGTGTTTAATATGTAAAATATAATTATTTATTTCACAGTACATCCGTTTTAGTAAAAACATAATGTTTAAAGTAGATAATTTTACGAAATTGGCGGATCAGTTGCTTGAAAACATCTATAAGTATAGTTATTAAAGTATTTGCGCTACATCACTTTACCCTAGAAGTTTGTTTAAAAAAAAAAAAACAAAATTGGCGGATAAGTTGCTTGAAAACATCTATAGGTATTATGCTTAAATTGTGTATTGTTAAGCAATTTACCTCACAATTTTGTTTTACATATTGTATTATTTGATTAAAATTGATACTTATATTTGTTTAGTGGATAGTTTTGTGTGAGCTCACGTCGGCCTAATTTGTAATTATTTATTTTTATAAATGGGTAAACTGAGATTTTGCTATTAAACACCACAGCATTAATGGAAAATGAATTTTTTTTTTAGCGTATATCGCTAAAACAGAAATTATTAAAAATTATAATATAATATGAAGAGTAAAACAAAAAGTTTGCAATTAAGATTCTCTTTCGTTGGGTGATTGGTTTTGGGGTTCTCATCGTCCGCCTAATTTGTAATTTTTTTTTTTATAAATGGGTAGATCGAGAATTTTTGTTAAACCACACTAAAAATGGAAGTATGAAATCAATAAATGTATTTTTTAAACGGATGGTTTTTTTAAATGG
>JASKUP010000188.1:0-25000 GCA_030448955.1 Trichopoda pennipes | reverse complement strand
CAAACTTAATAGCGAAATTAACATAACTTTTTAATGGGATTAGTTTTTAGTATCTATTTTTAATAGTCTATTAATTCAATCCCGGGGCGTTCTATACAGTTATGTATAATAATATTTATATTATTTATACCTCTATCTAGAGCGTACCTTAAGCATATATGCTGTGACCCGAAAGATGGTGAACTATACTTGATCAGGTTGAAGTCAGGGGAAACCCTGATGGAAGACCGAAACAGTTCTGACGTGCAAATCGATTGTCAGAATTGAGTATAGGGGCGAAAGACCAATCGAACCATCTAGTAGCTGGTTCCCTCCGAAGTTTCCCTCAGGATAGCTGGTGCATTTAAAGATTATGTAAAATAATCTTATTTGGTAAAGCGAATGATTAGAGGCCTTAGGGTCGAAACGACCTTAACCTATTCTCAAACTTTAAATGGGTAAGAACCTCACCTTTCTTGGTATGAAGGTTGTGGTTGTGATATAATGTGCCCAGTGGGCCACTTTTGGTAAGCAGAACTGGCGCTGTGGGATGAACCAAACGTAATGTTACGGTGCCCAAATTAACAACTCATGCAGATACCATGAAAGGCGTTGGTTGCTTAAAACAGCAGGACGGTGGACATGGAAGTCGTAATCCGCTAAGGAGTGTGTAACAACTCACCTGCCGAAGCAACTAGCCCTTAAAATGGATGGCGCTTAAGTTGTATACCTATACATTACCGCTAAAGTAGATGGTTTATGTTCAATCTCGGTTGAATTAATAAACTTTGAAACTTTAGTGAGTAGGAGGGTACAATGGTGAGCATAGAAGTGTTTGGCGTAAGCCTGCATGGAGCTGCCATTGGTACAGATCTTGGTGGTAGTAGCAAATAATCGAATGAGACCTTGGAGGACTGAAGTGGAGAAGGGTTTCGTGTGAACAGTGGTTGATCACGAGTTAGTCGGTCCTAAGTTCAAGGCGAAAGCCGAAAATTTTCAAGTAATAATGAAAAGTAAAAAATTATTTTTTTACATAGTAGTTGACCTCTTGAATAATTTTGAACGAAAGGGAATACGGTTCCAATTCCGTAACCTGTTGAGTATCCGTTTGTTATTAAATATGGGCCTTGTGCTCATCCTGGCAACAGGAACGACCATAAAGAAGCCGTCGAGAGATATCGGAAGAGTTTTCTTTTCTGTTTTATAATCGTACTACCATGGAAGTCTTTCGAAGAGAGATATGGTAGATGGATTAGAAGAGCATGACATTTACTGTTGTGTCGATATTTTCTCCTCGGACCTTGAAAATTTATGGCGGGGTCACGCAAACTTCTCAACAGGCCGTACCAATATCCGCAGCTGGTCTCCAAGGTGAAGAGTCTCTAGTCGATAGAATAATGTAGGTAAGGGAAGTCGGCAAATTAGATCCGTAACTTCGGGATAAGGATTGGCTCTGAAGATTGAGATAGTCGGGCTTGATTGGGAAGCAATAACATGGTTTATGTACTCGTTCTGGGTAAATAGAGATATTCTCGTATCTTGTTCCCCGGATAGTAGTTACGTAGCCAATTGTGGAACTTTCTTGGCATTTCCTGTGCTGCCAAAGCCGGTGGAGACCTGGTCTGTGGTCGTCAAAGGCAGGGGCAAGCAGACGTCCAAGGAGGTTGTGGAGAAGGTGGTAAAGGAGGTGGGGCCCACATTGGGCGTACGTGTTCACGGCGTGCGTCCAATGAAGTCGGGAGGTGCGGTGATACGTACACCGTCGGTTGCTGAACGGGAGAAGGTGGCAGCGAACGCCAAGTTTGCTGAAGTTGGCCTGGAGGTTAGCGTTCAGGACAAACTGGGTCCTAGAGTGGTGGTTCAGCGAGTACATGCTGAAATAACCCCGGACGAGTTTATGGCGGAGCTGTACGAGCTTAATCTGAGGATACGATGACCAGAGAGGCTTTTAGCAAGGCTGTGCGGTTGGTCAGCGCCCCATGGCGGGCTAAGGATAATAGCAGCATTAATGTCGTATTGGAGTGCACGGGCAGAATTGCGGCGAAACTGCACGAAACGGGGGCCTACATTAAATGGTTCCGTTTCCAGGTACGGCCGCAGGACGTGGTGCAGTCTTGCTATAGATGTCTGGGCTTTGATCATAGGGTCCAGGCATGCCGGATGGTGGAGGAGACGTGCTCGAGATGCGGTGTGCCTGGTCATCGAGCAGGGAGCTGTACCGGTAATATTAGTTGCCGCGATTGCCGATTCAAAGGTCTGGCTGCCGACCACAGGATGTTGACGATGGCATGCCCGATATACGCGGCTATGGTGGCTAGGGCGAATTCTCGGCATTAGTATGGAGAGTCTCATCATTCTTCAGCAGAATCTGCAGCGGGCGTATCGGGCGACGTGTATTTTTGGGCGGACCATTAGGCAGCGGCGGGCTTCTTTTGCCCTTTTGCAGGAGCCGTATTTCTCGAATGGCCGCGTTAGGGGCTTACCGGCTGCAATGCGGGTATTTACGAATTTGCCGGGCAATTCTGCGGTAGTTGTGGATGATCCTGACATTGCCTGTACTGTGGTAAGTCGTGCTCGATGGGGGGTTTGTGTGGCTGTTGAGGGCCCTTTCGGTCGTTTATTTTTGGCGAGCATATACTGTCCGCCTAGTAGTACTTTGGGCCGTTATATTGGGTACATGGATACGGTGTTACTACTTGCGGGTAACGTTCCGATTGTCCTGGGCTTGGACGCGAATGCATGTTCTCGTATGTGGTTCAGCAAAATGCACAGGTTAGCGCCTGCGTATTCGAGCTACATGCGGGGAATTATGCTTAGCGAGTGGCTACTGACAAAGGGTGCTTCTGTGTTGAATGAGGCCAGTGAGTTATACACTTTTGACGGTCCAAATGGTACTAGTGATATAGATGTTACTGTGGCAAATAATGCGGCAGTCGCATCTTATATCTTTAGGTGGAGAGTACGTGACAATGGTGGTGAAAGTGATCACAATCGCATTGAGATTGAGGTCATTTTTCGCAGGAGCACATTGTCGATCTCGTCTCCGCGGCGTTGGCGGTTGAACGATGCGAATTGGTCTAGTTATGCTGACTACTTTCGAGCAGTAGTGTTGAACATGTCGTTGGGGGCATTTCGTGCACTGACGGTAGATCAGCAGTTGGAGCAAATAGATCAGTGGATGTGTACTGTTAATGACGCTTTGCTTGGTCGATGTCGCAGGACTCGGCCAGGGGGCGTCAGATGGTGGACTAGCGAGCTGACTTTGATGCGAAGGGGCGTCAGGCGACTCAGGAAGTTATTCCAGAGGGCGCGGCGCACTGGAGCTGAGGATTTAGCTGTGCGTAAAGTGATTTATTTGGGTCAACTGCGTGTCTACAAGAAGCGTGTGGAACAGGTTAAAGAGGAGGAATGGAGGGCCTTTGTTCAGGAGAATAGGGACGATCCTTGGGGCCGGGTTTATCGTATTTTTAGGGGTAGGCGCACGGAGCTCACTGTGGAATCCATCCAGGTTGGTAGTTCTGAACTGACTTCCTGGCGGGGTTGCATGGAGGCTTTGTTGGGGGCTTTCTTTCCAGATGCGGCTCGGGGCGATCGCCCTCCTCTCATTAGGGAGGAGATCGGCTCACCAATTCTGAGGGAGGAAGTCTCTGATAGTATTTATCGGGTCAGGAGCAGAAAGTCTCCGGGTATTGACGGCATGACTGGAGAGATGTGTAAAAGCATCTGGAAGGCTGTGCCGGAATATTTGGAGGCGGTCTACGAGAAGTGTTTCAGTGAGGGCTATTTCCCGTCTGCTTGGAAAAGTGCTCGCGTTGTTGTTCTCCTGAAGTCTCCTGATAGGATTCGGAGTAATCCGCGCTCTTATCGGGGCATCAGCCTTCTCCCAGTACTTGGCAAAGTACTTGAGAGGATGATGGTGACGCGACTAAAGGAGTGCATCAGCGGGGGTCTTTCTGAGTACCAGTTTGGCTTTAGGGAGGGGAGGTCTGTTGAGGATGCGTGGCTGCATGTTAGGCGCTGCGTTGGCGATTCTACGGAGAGATATGTCCTTGGTCTGTTTGTTGATTTTAAGGGTGCGTTTGATTACCTTTTGTGGGGCCCAGTTCTCGATAGAATACATAGCGTAGGCTGTCGGGAGCTAGCCTTATGGGAGAGCTATTTCAGCGGCAGGAAAGCTTGTGTGGTAGGCGCCGGCGATACGGTCTGGAGGGATGTTGTCCGTGGTTGTCCGCAGGGCTCCATTTGTGGTCCATTCATTTGGAACCTTATGATGGATTCCCTGCTAAGGCAGCTCGGGGATCAGTCCTTCAGGCTGTGTGCATATGCGGATGATCTGCTCATTTTGATTGAGGGTCAAGCTCGTATTGACCTAGAGAGAAAGGGTGAGCAGGCCATGCACATTGTTTGTGAATGGGGTGCCAGTGTCGGTGTCGATGTGGCAATGGACAAGACTGTGATGATGTTGCTGAAAGGCAAATTGTCGCAGAATCGTCCACCGTGCATACGATCTGGCGACATTAGTCTCAGGTATGTGACGCAAGTTAAATACCTGGGAATAATGGTGGCAGAAAGGATGAACTTTTTAGTTCATCCTGTCTATGTGAGGGACAAGCTGACTGCGGTTGTGGGTAGAGTTAGGCGCATACTTAGGTCTGACTGGGGCCTTAGCAGGCGTGCTACTCGTACCATATATGACGGGCTATTTGTTGCATGTGCGGCATATGGTGCGCCTGTTTGGTACGATCTAGTTATGTCTGTTATCGGCCGGAACAAGGTCCTATCTTGCCAGAGAGTGGCTATGCTCGCTTGCATGCCAGTTTGTCGGACAGTTTCAACAGATGCTCTTCAGGTCTTGCTGGGTGTAGCCCCCCTTGACTTGGAAGTGACGCGTCGTGCTGTCGCTTTCAAGATCAAACGGGGACTACCACTTCTCGGACATGACTGGCTTTCTGCTGCAGATTTGGTGGATACGAGATCGGAAACGGTCAAGAGGCTTCTGGATGAGCGTCTTGTTTCTATCTGGAAAAGCAGGTGGGAGAACAGCGATGCGGGTAGAGTCACGTATGAGTTCATACGTGACCCTACTTTCGTACGGGAACACCCAAACTTTTGCTTCGGCTTAAGCCTGGGCTTTCTGCTGACCGGACATGGTTCTCTGAATGCATTTTTGTATCAGAGGGGCTTGTCTGATTCTCCCTCCTGCAGGTGCGGAGCTGGCCGTGAGGATTGGAGACACTTTCTTGTGGAATGTCCCCTGTATGCTGACATTAGGGACTTGGACTCTATAGGCATTGTCAGGGTTGGAAACGACTGCATGTTTGGCGGAATTCTGCAAAGAGCCGAGACTTTAGATAGGCTCCGCGAGTTTGCTCGTGTGGCCTTCCTGAGGAGGTTAAGGCGTTTGTAGCTCGTATTTCGCTCCGCGAGTATTTGAGGACCTGTTTGCCTTGTTTTTGTTTTTTTTTGTCTGTGCCTTGCATTGTTGTCCGGTCGTGTTTCTGTGGTGAATGTTGGTGTGGTGGTTCTTTCCGTTCTGGTGTGGGAGTTGGCGCTGCCGCCAGGGTTTTGCGACATTCTCTTCCCTTAGGTCCCTGGGCCTAAGGGCGGAGGTTGCTGCAGTACTCGGGCTTGCAGTAGGCAATATTCCTGGAAGAGCCCGGTTGTAGTTAGTTTAATGTATGTGATGTAGTAGTTAGTTAGTTAATATTGTGGAAAGGCAGGATGGGGTCCTTGGCTTGTTTTATCGGCCAAGGGTCTTATCCTGCCTTGAGTGAATGGTGTGTGAATGGGTACCGGAATGGGTACTGGTGAGTATGTGGTGTGAATGTGTGTGTGAGGCCACTAGTTGAGTTATTTGGAACTCGGCTGGTGGTAACAGTTTGACCGGATACTATAAACTGGTACCACGGGTGCCAGGTGCCCCTGAAACTTCGGTTTCAGCCTGGCAGTTGGTGTGGCCCTTCGGGAGCTTCGTGGTGGCTGTGGTTTTTACCCATATCGCGGGATGGGCGTATTAGCCCACGTGGAATTGCATTGCCACAGGGATACCGTGACCCTTAGATCGGTAGGAGTATAGAAAGGCTCCGCACCTCACCCAAGGTGGACATCATGACCAAAAACGTGATGTCAAATTGGTACCCATGGTTTGTACATCGGGGCGTTAGTGGACGCATTGTATTCACTCGGTGGTAAGACCACTGTGGTATTAGGCCGTCTCGGCAGGTAACCACAGAAATCTGTATCACATCTGTCCCTATCTACTCATACATATATACGAGTTTGTGGCAAACAGACGTGTTAATTTCTATCGTTAGTGTATTTGTGTAATAATTCCTCCGTTTTTAATTGTATAATAACGGGAGTGGTATCAAAAAATAGTGCGGAGTGTGCGCAATCCGTGGATATATACATTGTTAAGGTGCGGATGAAATTTCTCGCAGATTTAATGTTTTGAAAATTTTTTGACATTTGTGCTTATAGACACGTATTGTATTGTAACTTTTTGAATAGTTCCGTGAATTTTGTTTGGAAAATTTGGAAAGTGATTGTGAAAAATAGTGTGTTTTCCGCTCTATCCGGTGGTATAAAATTTGTGCCGGTGTGAATAAAACTTTTTGCGTAGTAGACTTTTTAAAATTCCTTTTCTTTTTCTTGGCTGCAAGGGGTTCTTGAGTAAAACTCACCCCCATTTTTGTTTTTGTTATAAAACACTGATTTTTGTTTGGAGAGTTCCGGGAGTGGTACTGACTTGTAGTGCTAATTTTGCTGAATCTGTGCATATAAAATTTTTGCGATTCGGAACAATATTTTCCGCGTTATTAATTTTTTAAATTTTTTATAAATTGTGCTAATACCCGGCATTGTGCTGCCGGCGAATTCATTTTGTTTGTGCGATTTGACTATTGAGTTTTTTGGATTTCTGGAATTGTTTTTGGCTGCTCCTTGAATATTTTTTCGACTATCTTTTGTGGAAATACGAAGGTAGGTGAAAAGTTTTTTGTATTTTGTAAATTTTTTCGGTATGACGCCTAAGCCTGTTGTGCGTAAGGCGCCGAAGGGTGATGCTGGGGGCGCGATGTCGGATGCGTCTGGCATGGTGCTGTTGCCGTCGATGGGGCAGAAGGTCCGTCATGCAGATACGGACAGCGATGTCGATGCCGTCAAGAGGGCGAAGTTAAGTTCGCCATTGATGGGGCGTGCTGGTTCTACTGGCGTTTCTGCTGCTGCGACTGATGTTGGTGAAGATGCCGTGTCTGTTAGTGATGAGGTGGAGGTGACATCCTATGCTTCGTTTGCGTCCCCTGTGGACGTGGCGGCACAGGCGAAGGCTCGCAGGCGCCGTGGCAAGAAGGTTGGTGTTGTAGATGGGGGTGGAAATTCGGTCATCGCTGCGATGAAGGCTGTGACTGCGGATTTGATGGCAGTGGTGCTTGCGGATGGAGCGGATCGTGGCGTCGCATTAAAGGTCTCGGCCATTGCGTCGAGGTATGAAACGCTGTTGTTTGGTGCGTTAGCGGATAATGAGCGTTTGAGAGGACGTTTGGAGGTGACTACTGGTGTTGTGCCTGCTGTTCCTGCTAGTGTGCCGAGGGCTGTTGTGGCAGTACCAGATGTTGGGCCTGGAGGCGCGGCATTTCCTGTGCTGCCAAAGCCGGTGGAGACCTGGTCTGTGGTCGTCAAAGGCAGGGGCAAGCAGACGTCCAAGGAGGTTGTGGAGAAGGTGGTAAAGGAGGTGGGGCCCACATTGGGCGTACGTGTTCACGGCGTACGTCCAATGAAGTCGGGAGGTGCGGTGATACGTACACCGTCGGTTGCTGAACGGGAGAAGGTGGCAGCGAACGCCAAGTTTGCTGAAGTTGGCCTGGAGGTTAGCGTTCAGGACAAACTGGGTCCTAGAGTGGTGGTTCAGCGAGTACATGCTGAAATAACCCCGGACGAGTTTATGGCGGAGCTGTACGAGCTTAATCTGAAGGATACGATGACCAGAGAGGCTTTTAGCAAGGCTGTGCGGTTGGTCAGCGCCCCATGGCGGGCTAAGGATAATAGCAGCATTAATGTCGTATTGGAGTGCACGGGCAGAATTGCGGCGAAACTGCACGAAACGGGGGCCTACATTAAACGGTTCCGTTTCCAGGTACGGCCGCAGGACGTGGTGCAGTCTTGCTATAGATGTCTGGGCTTTGATCATAGGGTCCAGGCATGCCGGATGGTGGAGGAGACGTGCTCGAGATGCGGTGTGCCTGGTCATCGAGCAGGGAGCTGTACCGGTAATATTAGTTGTGTAATGTTTTAGGATCGCAGGAATGCCAGGACGAGGACCAAAATGGCAGGATTGCCCAGTAATATATTAAAAAAGGGGATTTTCCCTAACGCCCTTTCTATGTTTTAGTAGCTGTAAGGGTTTCAGCTTTTACTTTGGCTTTCAAAGGAAATGCCAAAAGAGTTTGAGATTGAAAATAAAAAAACGAGGCAATGTTGCCGTCTAGAGTTCAGTATTCAAAATCTAATTTTATTTACAAAATTTCTTTCCTTATATACTACTTATGAAAATCTAACTTATCGTCTAGAATTGAGTGATTCCAAAATCACTCAATTTTATTACAAACATATTTAGAAATTAAAAAGTAAACATAAACATATTAAAATCTTAAAGTAAAACAAAAATATAATTTATGTCACCTACATGCAAGCGATCAAGTGTCCGACACATGTCAAAACAAATGTGGTTGCAATTTGATACCACACTTGTGTCGGCATACTTACAACAGAATTGTTGTGAGCACACTACACAAGTTGTGTCGGCTTGCATACACTATGCATGTAGTATGACTAAGTACACTACACCCTGGCCGTTAAGAAAATCGTACCGTATTTATGAAAGAAGTACGGTAAGATTTTTGTGGTGTGCGGGATCGGCAGCAGTATTTGTGATTTTAAAATGGATAGTTTTAATTGACAATATTGTAAAAACTTATAAATAAATTTATTTTTATGATTAATAATATAATAATAATACAATTGATCTTACAGTAGTTTATATGGTTTTAAATTGTTATTATGTATTTCTTTTTCTAATCCGTCATAATCTATTATAGTATTAACATTATTTTTTCTTATTATTCTATATGGTCCCTTGTATGGACTTTGATACTTTTTCCTATTCTCTATTTTAATTAGCACTAAATCTCCTATATTTAAATTCATTTTGTTTGTGTAATTGTTGTTATCTATTCTTTTAGTCTTTGTTTTAATTACTAGTTCTTTAGCTCTATTTAATGCATGTTTCAATTTGACTCGTAATTCCTGTACGTAGTCATCATAATTATAAAACGTTTGTTTGTTGGACAAAGTGTCAGATGGCAGTGTTGGTAATTTACCATAAACTAACTCAAAAGGCGAATAGCCTGTGTCTATATGGGGTGCTGTGTTATAAGCGAAAGTAAAGTATGGAATCCATTTGTCCCATTCATAATCATTTGCGGTTGTCAACAGGAATTCATTAAGTACTCTATGGTTTCTTTCTATTGCACCAAGTGTTTCGTGGTGATAAGGTGTTGAAAATATTTGTTCAATATTAAGTAGTGTACATATGTTACGCATTAGCTCGTTAGTGAATTCTGTTCCTCTATCAGACTTAAGTACTTTAAATTGACCATATTTTAGTATGAAATGTTCAACTAATGTTTTTGCTGTCGTGGTTGCATCTTTTGTTGGCATAGGGTGTGCAACAACAAATTTAGTTAACTCACATTGCATTGTCAAAATGTAGCGGTATTCATTTGAAATACGAAGAGGACCTACAGTGTCGATCGAAATCACTTCAAAGCTATTATTTGGTGTGTCTGTGAGTGTAAGTGGTTCTTTCGTGTGTTTTGTTTGTTTATTTTTGTTGCAACTGTCGCAATATGATACAAATTTCTTTACCATTTTATTCATGTTTTTCCATATGTAACGTTGTTTTAGTTTGATAATTGTTTTTCTTATACCCAAGTGGCCGTTCATGTGAAATTCGTTAATTAGTTTATACTTAAGTACGTCATCTGTTATTCTTTTTGGAGGCTTGTATATTATAATTTTCAATTGAGGCTTTTTGTTATTTATAAATATCTTTTCATATGTTTCTTTTAAAATTTCTTTCGTATATACTTTAAATATTTTATCTTCAGTTGAGAGCGCTACTTCTTTTATATTTTCTTTATTCATTTTAGATATCAGCTTCCTCAGAATCGAATCTAGTTTCGCTGAGTTATCACTGAATCTTGCTAGCTTTTCATTTTTTTCATTATTTTGGGTACGTAATTTCTTCATGGTCGGAACTGGTTCCGATGAATTATCATTACGACCTATGTGCACAATATTTTTCTCAATTATAATGTCGACATTCTCTATATCTTCAAATTTATTAAATTGCAATTTCTTTATATTTTTAATATCATTGATGGAGATGCATTCCCATATTTGAAGTTGATCAGGCTTCTGAGAAGTACATTTTTTCCATATTATTCTTACTTATATGCGCGCTGTTAAAATTGTTGTTTGCCTCTTGATTTTCATTCTTGTTGTTAATTGCCTCTTTTCTTAAATTTGTATTTTTGTTATTCATGGCCCTTGTCGTTACAAGTATTTTTCTTTCTTTTTCATCATTTTCGTGCGGTATCATTTGCTTTAATGTATCTGAATCGATTTGAATTCTAGAAAGTGCGTCTGCGTTGGTGTTCATTTTTCCTTTTTTGTAAATGATTGTGAAGTCATAGTCACTAAGGTCTAGTCTAATTCTAGTCATTTTTTGAAGAAGGGTTTTTGTGAGAGAAAAGGGAAATTAATGGTCTATGGTCTGTTACTACTATGAATTTTCTTCCGTATAAATTGGTTTAAAGAAATTTATGCTCCAATGAATTGCTAGAAGTTCTTTTTCAATTACCGGTTTGTTCATGTCATGTTTCTGTAAGGATTTGCTTGCGTATGAAATTGGTAAATCTTGTCCAATTTCACCTTGCGATAAAACTGCTCCTAACGCGTAATTCGAAGCGTCTGTTGTTAGGATGAATGGTTTATTAAAATCTGGGTATTGTAACAGTGGTGGATTTATTAATTTTTCTTTTAAGGTATCAAAAGCGTGTTGGCATTTTTCTGTCCATGTAAATTTTGTTGATTTCTTTAGTAGTTGGTTAAGGTCTTTTGCGATGCGAGCGAATTCTGGAATAAACTTTCTGTAATAGTTGCAAAATGCAACGAATCGTCGTACTTCGTCTGCGTTTTTTGGTATTGGGTAGTTTTTGATTGTATCATATTTAGCAGGGTCTGTTTTCACACCGTCTTTTGTGATTAAATGTCCTAGGTAAACTACTTCAGGTCTCAAAAAGCAACATTTTTTTGGGTTTAATTTTAGGTTGTAATTTTGTAATCTGTCCAGTACTTTTATTAAATTTTCATTGTGATGTTTTAAGCTACATCCATATACTATAATATCGTCTACATATAGGAATGCTTCGGAATCTAATCCTGATAGTGCTATGCTGAGCATTCTTTGGAAACTATTAGAAGATATTTTTAGTCCGAATGGGAGTCTATTAAATTGGAAATGTCCTTGTGGGGTTGAAAAAGCTGTTAATGGTCTTGAATTCTTGTCTAAATTAATTTGATGAAAAGAGCTAGTCATGTCCAGTGTGGAAAACCATTTTGCTCTTCCTAGCTTGTCTAGAATGTCCTCTAATCTTGTCAGTGGAAATTTGTCATTTACTATTTTGTCATTTAGTTTTCTGTAATCTACAACTAATCGCCATTTTTTTTTATCTTCCATATTCTTTTTGGGTACCAAGAGGAGTGGAGCATTATAAGGACTTACAGATGGTTCTATTATTCCGTCTCTTAACATGGTTTGTACTTGTTCATTTATTACGTCAGTATGTGAATGTGGTAGTCTGTAGTTTTTTATGTATACTGGGTTGTTGTCCGAGGTCGTTATTTTTTGGGTGTAGAAATTGTTAATGCTTAATTTTTCGCCGTCAAGGTGAAAAACATTTTGATATTTTGCAAATATTTTTATTAGGTCATCTTTTGCTTCTTTGTTATTGTTGTGTAGTTGTAATTCATTGAGAATTTTTTTGAATCGTGTCTCGTTGTTGTCTTTGGTGTAGTGTAGTATTTCATAATGTTTTAGTGGGTCAGTGTGGAGTTTAATGCCTTTTAATGTTTCTGTTTTATTTGTAGTATTTAGTATTTTTATATGGGTCATGCCACTTTTGGGTGCTATTGAATTACTTAAAAATATGCCCTCTTTTAATTCGTCATTCAAAATTACGCAATCTTCTTTAAGGTTTAATTTTATGGGATGAATGATTTCTGTTCTGGGTGGAATTGTTATATGCATTAATGAAAAGGATTTTGTTTGCATGGGAAGGATTATAGTGTCGTCATTTATGAGTAACGAAATTGTGAATGTTTCATAGTCTATTTTGCAAAGAAATTTTTTGAAAAAGTCTCTTCCTAATATTCCGTCCGTCTCTATTGGAAATTTTGCATCTACCAATTGAAATGTATGAACACAAATCTCATTTGATACTGATAATTTGAGTACTGCCGTGCCTATTGAATTTATTTTCTCGGTTGTGATACCTGTTAATTCGCATTTTTCTTCCGGTCTGAATTCTTCACCTATTAACTCGTTGCGCACTTTACAGAGTGATATATCTGCGCCTGTATCTATTAAGAAAGTGAAAATCTGATTCTTATACTTGACATAAATGTAGTTTGTGTTATTGTCGGATACTTTATGAATTTTTAGTTTTGGCTCTCCGGGATACTGGAGTATCCCTGGCCTATCGCGTTTCCCTCTCTTTGTATAGTGTGTACCTGTCTGTTGTTATTGTTTCTGTTATTGTTGTTGAAAGTGTTATTTCTGTTGGGATTGTTATATCTGTTAGGATTATTGTTGGAATTGTTATTTCGGTTGGGGTTGAAACTATGATATCTGTTAGAGTTAGTGTTATTGTTGAAATTGTTATTTCTGTTAGAGTTGTGATATCTGTTGAAATTGGTGTTATTATTAAAATTATTATTTCTGTTGGAGTTGGAGTTGTGATATCTGTTGAAGTTGGTGTTATTGTTAAAATTATTATTTCTGTTGGAGTTGTTTCTATAATTTCTGTGTAGATTGGAATTATTTGTGTTGAATCTGTTATTAGCTTGATATTGATTTCGGACATGTAGTATGGAATTATAATCCGTCCTGTTACTATTTTCCAATTCTAATGCAAGTTCTGATGCTTCTTGCAGGTTACTTGGGCGAGCAGCATATATGGTCGATTTAAAGTGCTCGTTTAGTCCTTTCTAGTAAAAATGTTCTAATATTAGTGTAAGTGTTATTAAATTCTAGTTTTAGTGCTAACGTTTCTTCTATATTCTTATGTTCCAATAATTCTAATTGGAATTGTTCCCTGATGCTATCTATGTAGTCTAGTTTATTTTGTATTGTTTTTATAGTGTATGTCCGATTCGGACTTTTCTTTAATGTTTTCCAGAGGTCTCTTAATTTGCCGAGATTTTCCTCCATTCAAGTCTATTTATAAAAGGATAGCTACTTTTATACTGCCGTCACCGCACTTATTGTGTTAATAGTATTGTTATTATTATTATTGTATTTCAGAACGTAGTTTTTAAAGTATTTATTTATTTTATAAGCTACAAATAAGATAATTATTACTATTATTAAGGTAAATACGTATTCTGGTACTATTTTTTCATTCTTGGCATCGCCGTAGGTTACTATGTTTTCCTGTAGTTCTATTTTGCTTTGGGGTTTACCCATGTTTGTATCTATCTTATTTCCCCAAATGGGACCTACCATAACAATTTTATTTTATGGACAAATATTTTTATTTATTTTATTTATTTTTATTATAAAATTTTGACACACATATTTTCATCTGTTTTTCTTGGTATTATTTATGATTTTCTTACGGTCTTTATTTGTTTCTTAATTGCTAATTTGTCCGCTATACTTGTCGCCATATTCAGCTCTCTATACAGTATTGCAATCTTTTTCCTCAGCTGATATTGCTTCCCTGCCCTCTTTTTCTTTTTCTCTGTTGGTATTTCCTGGACGTGTACCTTTTTGTTAGATGCCTGACGTCTTCTATACTCTTCTATCGAAATTGGCTTCGGCCCAGCACTGATTGGAGTTGGAACGTACACCGGAACTTGTGGTTCTTCCACTGCTAGTACGGTTGGTGCGTACTCCGTTGACTTCAAGTACTGTTCCCACTTTGCAAAGATTCGATCCACCTCTTCTTGGGAAGTCATTGGGTTGATTTGACGGGTGGTTTGGAGAATTTGGCTGCTTCGCTGGTTTTAAGTTGTTATTTTCGCAGGATCGGTTGTTTTTATTGGTGCTCAGGATTCAGGATCGTCCGCAGGATCGCCATGTAATGTTTTAGGATCGCAGGAATGCCAGGACGAGGACCAAAATGGCAGGATTGCCCAGTAATATATTAAAAAAGGGGATTTTCCCTAACGCCCTTTCTATGTTTTAGTAGCTGTAAGGGTTTCAGCTTTTACTTTGGCTTTCAAAGGAAATGCCAAAAGAGTTTGAGATTGAAAATAAAAAAACGAGGCAATGTTGCCGTCTAGAGTTCAGTATTCAAAATCTAATTTTATTTACAAAATTTCTTTCCTTATATACTACTTATGAAAATCTAACTTATCGTCTAGAATTGAGTGATTCCAAAATCACTCAATTTTATTACAAACATATTTAGAAATTAAAAAGTAAACATAAACATATTAAAATCTTAAAGTAAAACAAAAATATAATTTATGTCACCTACATGCAAGCGATCAAGTGTCCGACACATGTCAAAACAAATGTGGTTGCAATTTGATACCACACTTGTGTCGGCATACTTACAACAGAATTGTTGTGAGCACACTACACAAGTTGTGTCGGCTTGCATACACTATGCATGTAGTATGACTAAGTACACTACAGTTGCCGCGATTGCCGATTCAAAGGTCTGGCTGCCGACCACAGGATGTTGACGATGGCATGCCCGATATACGCGGCTATGGTGGCTAGGGCGAATTCTCGGCATTAGTATGGAGAGTCTCATCATTCTTCAGCAGAATCTGCAGCGGGCGTATCGGGCGACGTGTATTTTTGGGCGGACCATTAGGCAGCGGCGGGCTTCTTTTGCCCTTTTGCAGGAGCCGTATTTCTCGAATGGCCGCGTTAGGGGCTTACCGGCTGCAATGCGGGTATTTACGAATTTGCCGGGCAATTCTGCGGTAGTTGTGGATGATCCTGACATTGCCTGTACTGTGGTAAGTCGTGCTCGATGGGGGGTTTGTGTGGCTGTTGAGGGCCCTTTCGGTCGTTTATTTTTGGCGAGCATATACTGTCCGCCTAGTAGTACTTTGGGCCGTTATATTGGGTACATGGATACGGTGTTACTACTTGCGGGTAACGTTCCGATTGTCCTGGGCTTGGACGCGAATGCATGTTCTCGTATGTGGTTCAGCAAAATGCACAGGTTAGCGCCTGCGTATTCGAGCTACATGCGGGGAATTATGCTTAGCGAGTGGCTACTGACAAAGGGTGCTTCTGTGTTGAATGAGGCCAGTGAGTTATACACTTTTGACGGTCCAAATGGTACTAGTGATATAGATGTTACTGTGGCAAATAATGCGGCAGTCGCATCTTATATCTTTAGGTGGAGAGTACGTGACAATGGTGGTGAAAGTGATCACAATCGCATTGAGATTGAGGTCATTTTTCGCAGGAGCACATTGTCGATCTCGTCTCCGCGGCGTTGGCGGTTGAACGATGCGAATTGGTCTAGTTATGCTGACTACTTTCGAGCAGTAGTGTTGAACATGTCGTTGGGGGCATTTCGTGCACTGACGGTAGATCAGCAGTTGGAGCAAATAGATCAGTGGATGTGTACTGTTAATGACGCTTTGCTTGGTCGATGTCGCAGGACTCGGCCAGGGGGCGTCAGATGGTGGACTAGCGAGCTGACTTTGATGCGAAGGGGCGTCAGGCGACTCAGGAAGTTATTCCAGAGGGCGCGGCGCACTGGAGCTGAGGATTTAGCTGTGCGTAAAGCGATTTATTTGGGTCAACTGCGTGTCTACAAGAAGCGTGTGGAACAGGTTAAAGAGGAGGAATGGAGGGCCTTTGTTCAGGAGAATAGGGACGATCCTTGGGGCCGGGTTTATCGTATTTTTAGGGGTAGGCGCACGGAGCTCACTGTGGAATCCATCCAGGTTGGTAGTTCTGAACTGACTTCCTGGCGGGGTTGCATGGAGGCTTTGTTGGGGGCTTTCTTTCCAGATGCGGCTCGGGGCGATCGCCCTCCTCTCATTAGGGAGGAGATCGGCTCACCAATTCTGAGGGAGGAAGTTTCTGATAGTATTTATCGGGTCAGGAGCAGAAAGTCTCCGGGTATTGACGGCATGACTGGAGAGATGTGTAAAAGCATCTGGAAGGCTGTGCCGGAATATTTGGAGGCGGTCTACGAGAAGTGTTTCAGTGAGGGCTATTTCCCGTCTGCTTGGAAAAGTGCTCGCGTTGTTGTTCTCCTGAAGTCTCCTGATAGGATTCGGAGTAATCCGCGCTCTTATCGGGGCATCAGCCTTCTCCCAGTACTTGGCAAAGTACTTGAGAGGATGATGGTGACGCGACTAAAGGAGTGCATCAGCGGGGGTCTTTCTGAGTACCAGTTTGGCTTTAGGGAGGGGAGGTCTGTTGAGGATGCGTGGCTGCATGTTAGGCGCTGCGTTGGCGATTCTACGGAGAGATATGTCCTTGGTCTGTTTGTTGATTTTAAGGGTGCGTTTGACTACCTTTTGTGGGGCCCAGTTCTCGATAGAATACATAGCGTAGGCTGTCGGGAGCTAGCCTTATGGGAGAGCTATTTCAGCGGCAGGAAAGCTTGTGTGGTAGGCGCCGGCGATACGGTTTGGAGGGATGTTGTCCGTGGTTGTCCGCAGGGCTCCATTTGTGGTCCATTCATTTGGAACCTTATGATGGATTCCCTGCTAAGGCAGCTCGGGGATCAGTCCTTCAGGCTGTGTGCATATGCGGATGATCTGCTCATTTTGATTGAGGGTCAAGCTCGTATTGACCTAGAGAGAAAGGGTGAGCAGGCCATGTACATTGTTTGTGAATGGGGTGCCAGTGTCGGTGTCGATGTGGCAATGGACAAGACTGTGATGATGTTGCTGAAAGGCAAATTGTCGCAGAATCGTCCACCGTGCATACGATCTGGCGACATTAGTCTCAGGTATGTGACGCAAGTTAAATACCTGGGAATAATGGTGGCAGAAAGGATGAACTTTTTAGTTCATCCTGTCTATGTGAGGGACAAGCTGACTGCGGTTGTGGGTAGAGTTAGGCGCATACTTAGGTCTGACTGGGGCCTTAGCAGGCGTGCTACTCGTACCATATATGACGGGCTATTTGTTGCATGTGCGGCATATGGTGCGCCTGTTTGGTACGATCTAGTTATGTCTGTTATCGGCCGGAACAAGGTCCTATCTTGCCAGAGAGTGGCTATGCTCGCTTGCATGCCAGTTTGTCGGACAGTTTCAACAGATGCTCTTCAGGTCTTGCTGGGTGTAGCCCCCCTTGACTTGGAAGTGACGCGTCGTGCTGTCGCTTTCAAGATCAAACGGGGACTACCACTTCTCGGACATGACTGGCTTTCTGCTGCAGATTTGGTTGATACGAGATCGGAAACGGTCAAGAGGCTTCTGGATGAGCGTCTTGTTTCTATCTGGAAAAGCAGGTGGGAGAACAGCGATGCGGGTAGAGTCACGTATGAGTTCATACGTGACCCTACTTTCGTACGGGAACACCCAGACTTTTGCTTCGGCTTAAGCCTGGGCTTTCTGCTGACCGGACATGGTTCTCTGAATGCATTTTTGTATCAGAGGGGCTTGTCTGATTCTCCCTCCTGCAGGTGCGGAGCTGGCCGTGAGGATTGGAGACACTTTCTTGTGGAATGTCCCTTGTATGCTGACATTAGGGACTTGGACTCTATAGGCATTGTCAGGGTTGGAAACGACTGCATGTTTGGCGGAATTCTGCAAAGAGCCGAGACTTTAGATAGGCTCCGCGAGTTTGCTCGTGTGGCCTTCCTGAGGAGGTTAAGGCGTTTGTAGCTGGTATTTCGCTCCGCGAGTATTTGAGGACCTGTTTGCCTTGTTTTTGTTTTTTGTCTGTGCCTTGCATTGTTGTCCGGTCGTGTTTCTGTGGTGAATGTTGGTGTGGTGGTTCTTTCCGTTCTGGTGTGGGAGTTGGCGCTGCCGCCAGGGTTTTGCGACATTCTCTTCCCTTAGGTCCCTGGGCCTAAGGGCGGAGGTTGCTGCAGTACTCGGGCTTGCAGTAGGCAATATTCCTGGAAGAGCCCGGTTGTAGTTAGTTTAATGTATGTGATGTAGTAGTTAGTTAGTTAATATTGTGGAAAGGCAGGATGGGGTCCTTGGCTTGTTTTATCGGCCAAGGGTCTTATTCTGCCTTGAGTGAATGGTGTGTGAATGGGTACCGGAATGGGTGCTGGTGAGTATGTGGTGTGAATGTGTGTGTGAGGCCACTAGTTGAGTTATTTGGAACTCGGCTGGTGGTAACAGTTTGACCGGATACTATAAACTGGTACCACGGGTGCCAGGTGCCCCTGAAACTTCGGTTTCAGCCTGGCAGTTGGTGTGGCCCTTCGGGAGCTTCGTGGTGGCTGTGGTTTTTACCCATATCGCGGGATGGGCGTATTAGCCCACGTGGAATTGCATTGCCACAGGGATACCGTGACCCTTAGATCGGTAGGAGTATAGAAAGGCTCCGCACCTCACCCAAGGTGGACATCATGACCAAAAACGTGATGTCAAATTGGTACCCATGGTTTGTACATCGGGGCGTTAGTGGACGCATTGTATTCACTCGGTGGTAAGACCACTGTGGTATTAGGCCGTCTCGGCAGGTAACCACAGAAATCTGTATCACATCTGTCCCTATCTACTCATACATATATACGAGTTTGTGGCAAACAGACGTGTTAATTTCTATCGTTAGTGTATTTGTGTAATAATTCCTCCGTTTTTAATTGTATAATAACGGGAGTGGTATCAAAAAATAGTGCGGAGTGTGCGCAATCCGTGGATATATACATTGTTAAGGTGCGGATGAAATTTCTCGCAGATTTAATGTTTTGAAAATTTTTTGACATTTGTGCTTATAGACACGTATTGTATTGTAACTTTTTGAATAGTTCCGTGAATTTTGTTTGGAAAATTTGGAAAGTGATTGTGAAAAATAGTGTGTTTTCCGCTCTATCCGGTGGTATAAAATTTGTGCCGGTGTGAATAAAACTTTTTGCGTAGTAGACTTTTTAAAATTCCTTTTCTTTTTCTTGGCTGCAAGGGGTTCTTGAGTAAAACTCACCCCCATTTTTGTTTTTGTTATAAAACACTGATTTTTGTTTGGAGAGTTCCGGGAGTGGTACTGACTTGTAGTGCTAATTTTGCTGAATCTGTGCATATAAAACTTTTGCGATTCGGAACAATATTTTCCGCGTTATTAATTTTTTAAATTTTTTATAAATTGTGCTAATACCCGGCATTGTGCTGCCGGCGAATTCATTTTGTTTGTGCGATTTGACTATTGAGTTTTTTGGATTTCTGGAATTGTTTTTGGCTGCTCCTTGAATATTTTTTCGACTATCTTTTGTGGAAATACGAAGGTAGGTGAAAAGTTTTTTGTATTTTGTAAATTTTTTCGGTATGACGCCTAAGCCTGTTGTGCGTAAGGCGCCGAAGGGTGATGCTGGGGGCGCGATGTCGGATGCGTCTGGCATGGTGCTGTTGCCGTCGATGGGGCAGAAGGTCCGTCATGCAGATACGGACAGCGATGTCGATGCCGTCAAGAGGGCGAAGTTAAGTTCGCCATTGATGGGGCGTGCTGGTTCTACTGGCGTTTCTGCTGCTGCGACTGATGTTGGTGAAGATGCCGTGTCTGTTAGTGATGAGGTGGAGGTGACATCCTATGCTTCGTTTGCGTCCCCTGTGGACGTGGCGGCACAGGCGAAGGCTCGCAGGCGCCGTGGCAAGAAGGTTGGTGTTGTAGATGGGGGTGGAAATTCGGTCATCGCTGCGATGAAGGCTGTGACTGCGGATTTGATGGCAGTGGTGCTTGCGGATGGAGCGGATCGTGGCGTCGCATTAAAGGTCTCGGCCATTGCGTCGAGGTATGAAACGCTGTTGTTTGGTGCGTTAGCGGATAATGAGCGTTTGAGAGGACGTTTGGAGGTGACTACTGGTGTTGTGCCTGCTGTTCCTGCTAGTGTGCCGAGGGCTGTTGTGGCAGTACCAGATGTTGGGCCTGGAGGCGCGGCATTTCCTGTGCTGCCAAAGCCGGTGGAGACCTGGTCTGTGGTCGTCAAAGGCAGGGGCAAGCAGACGTCCAAGGAGGTTGTGGAGAAGGTGGTAAAGGAGGTGGGGCCCACATTGGGCGTACGTGTTCACGGCGTGCGTCCAATGAAGTCGGGAGGTGCGGTGATACGTACACCGTCGGTTGCTGAACGGGAGAAGGTGGCAGCGAACGCCAAGTTTGCTGAAGTTGGCCTGGAGGTTAGCGTTCAGGACAAACTGGGTCCTAGAGTGGTGGTTCAGCGAGTACATGCTGAAATAACCCCGGACGAGTTTATGGCGGAGCTGTACGAGCTTAATCTGAAGGATACGATGACCAGAGAGGCTTTTAGCAAGGCTGTGCGGTTGGTCAGCGCCCCATGGCGGGCTAAGGATAATAGCAGCATTAATGTCGTATTGGAGTGCACGGGCAGAATTGCGGCGAAACTGCACGAAACGGGGGCCTACATTAAATGGTTCCGTTTCCAGGTACGGCCGCAGGACGTGGTGCAGTCTTGCTATAGATGTCTGGGCTTTGATCATAGGGTCCAGGCATGCCGGATGGTGGAGGAGACGTGCTCGAGATGCGGTGTGCCTGGTCATCGAGCAGGGAGCTGTACCGGTAATATTAGTTGCCGCGATTGCCGATTCAAAGGTCTGGCTGCCGACCACAGGATGTTGACGATGGCATGCCCGATATACGCGGCTATGGTGGCTAGGGCGAATTCTCGGCATTAGTATGGAGAGTCTCATCATTCTTCAGCAGAATCTGCAGCGGGCGTATCGGGCGACGTGTATTTTTGGGCGGACCATTAGGCAGCGGCGGGCTTCTTTTGCCCTTTTGCAGGAGCCGTATTTCTCGAATGGCCGCGTTAGGGGCTTACCGGCTGCAATGCGGGTATTTACGAATTTGCCGGGCAATTCTGCGGTAGTTGTGGATGATCCTGACATTGCCTGTACTGTGGTAAGTCGTGCTCGATGGGGGGTTTGTGTGGCTGTTGAGGGCCCTTTCGGTCGTTTATTTTTGGCGAGCATATACTGTCCGCCTAGTAGTACTTTGGGCCGTTATATTGGGTACATGGATACGGTGTTACTACTTGCGGGTAACGTTCCGATTGTCCTGGGCTTGGACGCGAATGCATGTTCTCGTATGTGGTTCAGCAAAATGCACAGGTTAGCGCCTGCGTATTCGAGCTACATGCGGGGAATTATGCTTAGCGAGTGGCTACTGACAAAGGGTGCTTCTGTGTTGAATGAGGCCAGTGAGTTATACACTTTTGACGGTCCAAATGGTACTAGTGATATAGATGTTACTGTGGCAAATAATGCGGCAGTCGCATCTTATATCTTTAGGTGGAGAGTACGTGACAATGGTGGTGAAAGTGATCACAATCGCATTGAGATTGAGGTCATTTTTCGCAGGAGCACATTGTCGATCTCGTCTCCGCGGCGTTGGCGGTTGAACGATGCGAATTGGTCTAGTTATGCTGACTACTTTCGAGCAGTAGTGTTGAACATGTCGTTGGGGGCATTTCGTGCACTGACGGTAGATCAGCAGTTGGAGCAAATAGATCAGTGGATGTGTACTGTTAATGACGCTTTGCTTGGTCGATGTCGCAGGACTCGGCCAGGGGGCGTCAGATGGTGGACTAGCGAGCTGACTTTGATGCGAAGGGGCGTCAGGCGACTCAGGAAGTTATTCCAGAGGGCGCGGCGCACTGGAGCTGAGGATTTAGCTGTGCGTAAAGCGATTTATTTGGGTCAACTGCGTGTCTACAAGAAGCGTGTGGAACAGGTTAAAGAGGAGGAATGGAGGGCCTTTGTTCAGGAGAATAGGGACGATCCTTGGGGCCGGGTTTATCGTATTTTTAGGGGTAGGCGCACGGAGCTCACTGTGGAATCCATCCAGGTTGGTAGTTCTGAACTGACTTCCTGGCGGGGTTGCATGGAGGCTTTGTTGGGGGCTTTCTTTCCAGATGCGGCTCGGGGCGATCGCCCTCCTCTCATTAGGGAGGAGATCGGCTCACCAATTCTGAGGGAGGAAGTCTCTGATAGTATTTATCGGGTCAGGAGCAGAAAGTCTCCGGGTATTGACGGCATGACTGGAGAGATGTGTAAAAGCATCTGGAAGGCTGTGCCGGAATATTTGGAGGCGGTCTACGAGAAGTGTTTCAGTGAGGGCTATTTCCCGTCTGCTTGGAAAAGTGCTCGCGTTGTTGTTCTCCTGAAGTCTCCTGATAGGATTCGGAGTAATCCGCGCTCTTATCGGGGCATCAGCCTTCTCCCAGTACTTGGCAAAGTACTTGAGAGGATGATGGTGACGCGACTAAAGGAGTGCATCAGCGGGGGTCTTTCTGAGTACCAGTTTGGCTTTAGGGAGGGGAGGTCTGTTGAGGATGCGTGGCTGCATGTTAGGCGCTGCGTTGGCGATTCTACGGAGAGATATGTCCTTGGTCTGTTTGTTGATTTTAAGGGTGCGTTTGACTACCTTTTGTGGGGCCCAGTTCTCGATAGAATACATAGCGTAGGCTGTCGGGAGCTAGCCTTATGGGAGAGCTATTTCAGCGGCAGGAAAGCTTGTGTGGTAGGCGCCGGCGATACGGTCTGGAGGGATGTTGTCCGTGGTTGTCCGCAGGGCTCCATTTGTGGTCCATTCATTTGGAACCTTATGATGGATTCCCTGCTAAGGCAGCTCGGGGATCAGTCCTTCAGGCTGTGTGCATATGCGGATGATCTGCTCATTTTGATTGAGGGTCAAGCTCGTATTGACCTAGAGAGAAAGGGTGAGCAGGCCATGTACATTGTTTGTGAATGGGGTGCCAGTGTCGGTGTCGATGTGGCAATGGACAAGACTGTGATGATGTTGCTGAAAGGCAAATTGTCGCAGAATCGTCCACCGTGCATACGATCTGGCGACATTAGTCTCAGGTATGTGACGCAAGTTAAATACCTGGGAATAATGGTGGCAGAAAGGATGAACTTTTTAGTTCATCCTGTCTATGTGAGGGACAAGCTGACTGCGGTTGTGGGTAGAGTTAGGCGCATACTTAGGTCTGACTGGGGCCTTAGCAGGCGTGCTACTCGTACCATATATGACGGGCTATTTGTTGCATGTGCGGCATATGGTGCGCCTGTTTGGTACGATCTAGTTATGTCTGTTATCGGCCGGAACAAGGTCCTATCTTGCCAGAGAGTGGCTATGCTCGCTTGCATGCCAGTTTGTCGGACAGTTTCAACAGATGCTCTTCAGGTCTTGCTGGGTGTAGCCCCCCTTGACTTGGAAGTGACGCGTCGTGCTGTCGCTTTCAAGATCAAACGGGGACTACCACTTCTCGGACATGACTGGCTTTCTGCTGCAGATTTGGTGGATACGAGATCGGAAACGGTCAAGAGGCTTCTGGATGAGCGTCTTGTTTCTATCTGGAAAAGCAGGTGGGAGAACAGCGATGCGGGTAGAGTCACGTATGAGTTCATACGTGACCCTACTTTCGTAC
This sequence comes from Trichopoda pennipes, assembly GCA_030448955.1. Taxonomy (NCBI): domain Eukaryota; kingdom Metazoa; phylum Arthropoda; class Insecta; order Diptera; family Tachinidae; genus Trichopoda; species Trichopoda pennipes. Next base: position 1,130 of record JASKUP010000188.1, on the reverse strand, counting down.
GGGAACACCCAGACTTTTGCTTCGGCTTAAGCCTGGGCTTTCTGCTGACCGGACATGGTTCTCTGAATGCATTTTTGTATCAGAGGGGCTTGTCTGATTCTCCCTCCTGCAGGTGCGGAGCTGGCCGTGAGGATTGGAGACACTTTCTTGTGGAATGTCCCTTGTATGCTGACATTAGGGACTTGGACTCTATAGGCATTGTCAGGGTTGGAAACGACTGCATGTTTGGCGGAATTCTGCAAAGAGCCGAGACTTTAGATAGGCTCCGCGAGTTTGCTCGTGTGGCCTTCCTGAGGAGGTTAAGGCGTTTGTAGCTGGTATTTCGCTCCGCGAGTATTTGAGGACCTGTTTGCCTTGTTTTTGTTTTTTGTCTGTGCCTTGCATTGTTGTCCGGTCGTGTTTCTGTGGTGAATGTTGGTGTGGTGGTTCTTTCCGTTCTGGTGTGGGAGTTGGCGCTGCCGCCAGGGTTTTGCGACATTCTCTTCCCTTAGGTCCCTGGGCCTAAGGGCGGAGGTTGCTGCAGTACTCGGGCTTGCAGTAGGCAATATTCCTGGAAGAGCCCGGTTGTAGTTAGTTTAATGTATGTGATGTAGTAGTTAGTTAGTTAATATTGTGGAAAGGCAGGATGGGGTCCTTGGCTTGTTTTATCGGCCAAGGGTCTTATTCTGCCTTGAGTGAATGGTGTGTGAATGGGTACCGGAATGGGTGCTGGTGAGTATGTGGTGTGAATGTGTGTGTGAGGCCACTAGTTGAGTTATTTGGAACTCGGCTGGTGGTAACAGTTTGACCGGATACTATAAACTGGTACCACGGGTGCCAGGTGCCCCTGAAACTTCGGTTTCAGCCTGGCAGTTGGTGTGGCCCTTCGGGAGCTTCGTGGTGGCTGTGGTTTTTACCCATATCGCGGGATGGGCGTATTAGCCCACGTGGAATTGCATTGCCACAGGGATACCGTGACCCTTAGATCGGTAGGAGTATAGAAAGGCTCCGCACCTCACCCAAGGTGGACATCATGACCAAAAACGTGATGTCAAATTGGTACCCATGGTTTGTACATCGGGGCGTTAGTGGACGCATTGTATTCACTCGGTGGTAAGACCACTGTGGTATTAGGCCGTCTCGGCAGGTAA
>JASKUP010000186.1:25000-32500 GCA_030448955.1 Trichopoda pennipes | reverse complement strand
GATTTTCTTAGTAGCGGCGAGCGAAAAGAAAACAGTTCAGCACTAAGTCACTTTGTCTCTATGGCAAATGTGAGATGCAGTGTATGGAGTGTCAAATTTCTAGTATGAGAAATTAACGATTTAAGTCCTTCTTAAATGAGGCCATTTACCCATAGAGGGTGCCAGGCCCGTATAACGTTAATGATTACTAGATGACATTTCCAAAGAGTCGTGTTGCTTGATAGTGCAGCACTAAGTGGGTGGTAAACTCCATCTAAAACTAAATATAACCATGAGACCGATAGTAAACAAGTACCGTGAGGGAAAGTTGAAAAGAACTCTGAATAGAGAGTTAAATAGTACGTGAAACTGCTTAGAGGTTAAGCCCGATGAACCTGAATATCCGTTATAGGTATATTTCTTTTAAATTATAACGACTATCAATTAACAATCAATTCAGAACTGGCACGGACTTGGCGAATCCGACTGTCTAATTAAAACAAAGCATTGTGATGGCCCTAACGGGTGTTGACACAATGTGATTTCTGCCCAGTGCTCTGAATGTCAAAGTGAAGAAATTCAAGTAAGCGCGGGTAAACGGCGGGAGTAACTATGACTCTCTTAAGGTAGCCAAATGCCTCGTCATCTAATTAGTGACGCGCATGAATGGATTAACGAGATTCGCTCATTATTTAGTGCATGGTGAATGATCCAGTCCAGTGAGCATGCTTGACATGTGTTCTGGACAAGGAGTTAGAAAGTCTCCGACTCTCTAGCAAGGTGTAATGATTTGCAGACCTGTACTGGAATCATTAAAGTTGCAACTAGGTGGTATCTGTTGCTTAGAATTATGTCTTCGGCTATCTAGGACGCATGTATGACGTTCCAAATTATACAAAGTGGTTTGTCCACCATCCGATTAAGACTTACAGTCAGGTGCTGATGTAAAACAAACACACACACATTATTTAGTGCCCCCCGGGGGCACATAAATATGGTCTTTATAGATTATTCCACTATCTAGACACAGTGCAACTGGGGTATAAAGGGAGCCCAGTCCCCTGAAGACAGGCAGGTGGTCAACTGGAAACTCCACTTTATTTCCACGGGGATCAGTGAGCTCGCAGAGTTCATTATTTGTCTCTTTAGACTTATAATAGTTCTCTGGCTGATCATTGGTGTTGGCCCCTATATGGGAGCATCGTGGTGGTTGTGGTTTTGCGGCCCCATAACAGGTTTTGTTTATTATGGTGGCCAGGATCATTTCGCTGATAATGACACGCATGGTGAATGATCCAGTCCAGTGAGCATGCTTGACATGTGTTCTGGACAAGGAGTTAGAAAGGCTCCGACTCTTTAGCAAGGTGTGATAGTTTGCAGACCTGCCCTGGAATTATTCAAGTTGCAACTAGGTGGTATCTGTTGCTTAGAATTATGTCTTCGGCTATCTAGGACGGTTGTATGACGTTCCAAATTATACAAAGTGGTTTGTCCACCATCTGATTAAGACTATATAGTCAGGCGCGGATGTAAAACGAATCACACTCTGTCCCGATAGTGCTAATTCTGCTCAATCCGCAGACATAAAAATATCGAGTGTGCGAATAAAACTTTTGCTGTAAATAATTTTTTAAAAAATTGCCTATTTGATTGATTTTGCTAGGGGTTCTTGAGTAAAACCCACCCCCTTTTGTATTTTTGCTATAAATCAGTGAATCTTGATCGGAAAATTCCGAAAGTGAGTTTAGTGGATAGTGCTAATTCTGCTCAATCCGCAGACATAAGAATATTGAGTGTGCGAATAAAACTTTTGCCGTGATAAATTTTTTAGAAAAATTACATATTTGATTGATTTTGGCGTGGGTTTCTTGAGTAAAACCCACCACGTTTTGTTTTTTTGAGATAAATCGGTGGAATTTGATCGGAAAATTCCGAAGGTGAGTTTAGTGGATAGTGCTAATTCTGCTCAATCCGCGGACATAAGAATATTTAAAGTGCGAATAAAACTTTTGCCGTGATAAATTTTTTAAAAAATTTACATATTTGATTGATTTTTGCTGGGGTTTCTTGAGTAAAAGCCACAACGTTTGAATTGTATTTAATATTCTAACACCCGGCATTGTGCTGTGGGCTGGATTTAAATTGTTTGTTTGTTGACGATATTGCTGCTAACGACTGGTTTTTGGATTTTTGACTTTTTGAGATTGTTTTTGGCTGCTTTTTGGATATCTTTCAACTATCATCCGCTGAAATATTGTAAGGTAGGTGGACCTTTTTTATATTAATTTTTGTGAATTTTTGGTATGGCACCTGGGCCAACCAAGGGGCGAAAGACGCCGAAGGGTGACGCTGGCGACATTGCGTCAGACGGTGGGTTGGATTTGATGCCGCCACCTGGTGCGGAGAGAACAGTCCGGCACGCTGACTCGGAAAGTGAGGCTGAAGGTGCAAAAAGGCCGAAATTAGGTTCGCCTATTGTTTCCAGTCCTGCTTCTCTTGCGGGTGACATTGTTGACGGTGAGGTGGAGGTGATCATAGTGGAGGAGGTGGAGAATCTGGTGGGTGGTATAAACGCCACTGGCAAGAAGGCGATTGGCAAACGCAGCGGAGGACGTGCTGCTGCTACGAAAAGTGGCGTAAAGGATGGTTGCGGCTCAATTGCGGAACTAAAGGCCATTACTGGTAGGATGATGGAGGTGGTGCTGGCGGATGGTGTAGATAGGCGCATCGCCAGGGAGGTGACTGCCATTGCAGCGGAGTACGAGATCCTCCTGATGAAGCTGGTGGCGGATAATGCAGAAATGAAAGGGCGGCTGGATGAAAGAACTTTTGCGGGTGCAGTAACGGCGCAGACTAGTTCTGTAGGTGTTCGTGGGCGTGCGAATTCGAGTATTCCTGTCCCGGTGATGGCAGTGCCGAATGTTGGGCCTGGAGGCGCGGCATTTCCCGTGCTGCCAAAGCCGGTGGAGACCTGGTCTGTGGTCGTGAAGGGCAGAGGAAAACAAACGTCGAAAGAAGTGGTGCAGAAGGTGGTGAAGGAGGTGGGGCCTACTTTGGGCGTACGGGTCCATGACGTACGACCCATGAAATCTGGCGGTGCAGTAATTAGAACACCGTCTATTGCCGAAAGAGAAAAAGTGGCTGCAAATACGAAATTCAATGAGATCGGACTTGACGTCTCTGTTCAGGACAAGTTGGGGCCGCGTGTCGTGGTACAACGCGTTCATGCGGAAATCGCCCCTGACGAGTTCATGACGGAGCTGTATGAGCTCAACTTCAAACCAACGATGACCAGAGAGGCGTATAGCAAGGCTGTTCGGCTAGTTAGTGCCCCATGGCGGGCTAAGGATGGCGGCAGTGTGAACGTGGTACTTGAGTGTACGGGCAGAGTTGCTGCAAAATTACATGAGACAGGTGCTTACGTGAAATGGTTCAGATTCCAGGTGCGGCCGCAGGACGTCGTTCAGTCTTGTTATAGATGCCTGGGCTTCGACCATCGAGTCCAGGAATGCCGGATGGTGGAGAAAACTTGCGTGAGATGCGGTGTGCCTGGTCATCGTGCCTCAAAGTACAACGCGGAGATTTGCTGCCGAAACTGCCGATTCAAGGGGCTGGCTGCCGACCACAGGATGTTGTCGATGGCTTGCCCGATTTACGCGGCTATGGTGGCTAGAGCGAATTCTCGGCACTAATATGGAGGGAGTCATCATTGTTCAGCAGAATCTGCAGCGGGCGTATCGGGCGACTTGCGCTTTTGGGCAGACCATGAGGCAACGGCGGGCTTCTTTTGCACTTTTACAGGAGCCGTATTTCAGGAATGGACGCATTAGGGGTTTACCGGCTGCAATGCGAGTATTTACGAATTTGCCGGGCAATTCTGCGGTAGTCGTGGATGATCCTGACATAGCCTGTACTGTTGTTAGTCGGGCTCGATGGGGGGTTTGTGTGGCTGTTGAGGGCCCTTTCGGCCGTTTATTACTGGCGAGCATTTATTGCCCACCTAGTAGTATTTTGGACCGTTATATTGGATACATGGATACGGTGTTACTACTTGCGAGTAACACTCCGATTATCCTAGGCTTAGACGCGAATGCATGTTCTCCGATGTGGTTCAGCAAGATGCCCAGGCAAGCGCCTGCGTATCCGAACTACACGCGAGGAATCATGCTTAGTGAATGGCTGCTCACGAAGGGTGCTTCGGTGTTAAACGAGGCCAGTGAGTTGTATACTTTTGATGGTCCAAATGGTACTAGTGATATAGATGTTACTGTTGCAAATAGTGCAGCAGTCGCATCTTATATCTTTAGGTGGACAGTACGCGACAATGGTGGTGAGAGTGATCACAATCTTATTGAGATATCACAGGATCACATTGGCGATCTCGTCTACGCGGCGATGGCGGGTAAACGGTGCGAATTGGTCTGGTTATGCAGACTACTTTCGAGCTGTAGTGTTGGACATGTCGTTGGGGGCATTTCGTGCACTGACGGTAGATCAGCAGGTGGAGCAAATGGATCAGTGGATGTGCACTGTTAATGACGCTTTTCTTGGTCGATGTCGCAGGACTCGGCCAGGGGGCGTCAGATGGTGGACTAGCGAGCTAACTTTGATGCGAAGGGGCGTCAGGCGACTCAGGAAGTTGTTCCAGAGGGCCCGGCGCACTCGAGCTGAGGATTTAGCTGCGCGTAAAGCGATTTATTTGCATCAACTGCGGGTCTACAAGAAGCGTGTGGAACAGGTTAAAGAGGAGGAATGGAGGGCCTTTGTTCAGGAGAATAGGGACGATCCTTGGGGCCGTGTTTACCGTATCTGTAGGGGTAGGCGCACGGAGCTCACTGTGGAATCCATCCAGGTTGGCAGTTCTGAACGGACAACCTGGCGGGGTTGCATGGAGGCTTTGTTGGAGGCTTTCTTTCCAGATGCGGCTAGGGGCGATCGCCCTCCTCTCATTAGGGAGGAGATCGGCCCACCAATTCTGAGGGAGGAAGTCTCTGATAGTATTTATCGGGTCAGGAGCAGAAAGTCTCCGGGTATTGACGGCATGACTGGAGAGATGTGTAAAAGCATCTGGAAGGCCGTGCCGGAATATTTGGAGGCGGTTTACGAGAAGTGTTTCAGTGAGGGCTATTTCCCGTCTGCTTGGAAAAGTGCTCGCGTTGTTGTTCTCCTGAAGTCTCCTGATAGAGTTCGGAGTAATCCGCGCTCTTATCGGGGCATCAGCCTTCTCCCAGTACTTGGCAAAGTACTTGAGAGGATGATGGTGACGCGACTGAAGGAGTGCATCAGCGGGGGTCTTTCTGAGTACCAGTTTGGCTTTAGGGAGGGGAGGTCTGTTGAGGATGCGTGGCTGCATGTTAGGCGCTGTGTTAGTGACTCTTCTGGCAGATATGTCCTTGGACTATTTGTTGATTTTAAGGGTGCGTTTGACTACCTCTCGTGGGGCCCAGTTCTCGATAGAATACATAGCGTAGGCTGTCGGGAGCTAGCCTTATGGGAGAGCTATTTCAGCAGCAGGAAAGCTTGTGTGGTAGGCGCCGGCGATACGGTCTGGAGGGATGTTGTCCGTGGTTGTCCGCAGGGGTCCATTTGCGGTCCATTCATTTGGAACCTTATGATGGATTCCCTGCTAAGGCAGCTCGGGGATCAGTCCTTCAGGCTGTGTGCATATGCGGATGATCTGCTCATTCTGATTGAGGGTCAAGCTCGTATTGACCTGGAGAAAAAGGGTGAGCAGGTCATGCGCATTGTTTGTGAATGGGGTGCCAGTGTCGGTGTCGATGTGGCAATGGACAAGACTGTGATGATGTTGCTGAAAGGCAAATTATCGCAGAATCGTCCACCATGCATACGATCTGGTGACATTAGCCTCAGGTATGCGACTCAGGTCAAATACCTGGGAATAATGATGGCGGAAAGGATGAATTTTTTAGTTCATCCTGTCTATGTGAGGGACAAGCTGACTGCTGTTGTGGGGAGAGTTAGGCGCATACTTAGGTCTGACTGGGGCCTTAGCAGACGTGCTACTCGTACCATATATGACGGGCTATTTGTCGCATGCGCGGCATATGGTGCGCCTGTTTGGTACGATCTAGTTATGTCTGTTGTCGGCCGGAACAGGGTCCTATCTTGCCAGAGAGTGGCTATGCTCGCTTGCATGCCAGTTTGTCGGACAGTTTCAACAGATGCTCTTCAGGTCTTGCTGGGTGTAGCCCCCCTTGACTTGGAAGTGACACGTCGTGCTGTCGCTTTCAAGATCAAACGGGGACTACCACTTCTCGGACACGACTGGCTTTCTGCTAGTGATTTGGTAGATACGAGATCGGAAACGGTCAAGAGGCTTCTAGATGAGCGTCTTGTGAATATCTGGAAAAACAGGTGGGAGAACAGTGATGCGGGTAGAGTCACGTATGAATTCATACGTGATGCTACTTTCGTACGGGAACACCCAGACTTTCGCTTCGGCTTAAGCCTGGGCTTCCTACTGACCGGACACGGTTCTCTGAATGCATTTTTGTATCAGAGGGGCTTGTCTGATTCTCCCTCCTGCAGGTTCGGGGCTGGCTGTGAGGATTGGAGACACTTTCTTGTGGAATGTCCCCTGTATGCTGACATTAGGGACTTGGACTCTATGGGCGTTGTCAGGGTGGGAGACGACTGCATGTTTGGCGGAATTCTGCAAAGAGCCGAGACTTTAGATAGACTCCGCGAGTTTGCCCGTATGGCTTTCCTGAGGAGGTTAAGGCGTTTGTAGTCGGTATTTCACCATGCGGAAATTCGGAAATTTGTTGCCTTGTCTGATTTTGTCTGTGCCTCGCAGTGTTGTCTGGTCGTGTTTCTGTGGTGAATGTTGGCGTGGTGATTCTTTCCGTGCTAGTGTGGGAGTTGGCGCTGCCGCCAGGTTTTTGCGTCAATCTTTTCCCTTAGGTCCCTGGGCCTAAGGGCGGAGGTTGCTGCAGTACTCGGGCTTGCAGTAGGCAGCATCCTGGAAGAGTCCGGTGTAGTTAGTTTAATGTTATGTGATGTAGTAGTTAGTTAGTTAATATTGTGGAAAGGGCAGGATGGGGTCCTTGGCTTGTTTTATCAGCCAAGGGTCTTATCCTGCCTTGAGTGAATGGTGTGTGAATGAGTATCAAAATGGGTACTGGTGTGTTTGTGGTGTGAATGGTGTGTGAGGCCACTGGTTAGAGTTATTTGGGACTCGGCTGGTGGTAACAGTTTGACCGGATACTATAAACTGGTACCACGGGTGCCAGGTGCCCCTGAAACTTCGGTTTCAGCCTGGCAGTGGTGTGGCCCTTCGGGAGCTTCGTGGTGGCTGTGGTTTTTACCCATAACGCGGGATGGGCGTATTAGCCCTCGTGGAATTGCATTGCCACAGGGATACCGTGACCCTTAGATCGGTAGGAGTATAGAAAGGCTCCGCACCTCACCCAAGGTGGACATCATGACCAAAAACGTGATGTCAAATTGGTACCCATGGTTTGTACATCGGGGCGTTAGTGGACGCATTGTATTCACTCG
>JASKUP010000186.1:20000-22500 GCA_030448955.1 Trichopoda pennipes | reverse complement strand
ACAACTTAAGTCAACTTAAGTTGTAGTTCATAAACTTGCAAGTTAAATTATAATAAAATATATAAACTATAAGTTCAAACATAAGTTGAAACACTAATCAACTTAAGTTGTAGTTCATAAACTTGCAAGTTAAATTATAATAAAATATATAAACTATAAGTTCAAACATAAGTTGAAACACTAATCAACTTAAGTTGTAGTTCATAAACTTGCAAGTTAAATTATAATAAAATATATTAACTATAAGTTCAAACATAAGTTGAAACAATAATCAAATAGTAAATTAGTTACTATTAAACTTAAGTTATTATTAAAAATATATATTAAAAAATTGATAACTTATAACGTGAAAGTTATAATATAACTTATTAATATAACATAAGTTATTACTTGAAATATATAAATAAAAAAATAATAACTTAAAACTTGCAAGTTAAATTATAATAAAATATATAAACTATGACTAAAATCTGTATATTATAAACTGATAGTTATGTTTTTAATATATTTTAAAACTAAATTTTTATATAATCAAAGTCGTATAGTTAAAATATGGATTTTATGAACTTGTAAATATTATTAAAATATGTTAATATAAAGTGTTTTATAAACTAATAAAATAAATTACACGTTATATAACTATTATAACTTATATATGAAAACAATTAAATGAAATAAAGTGAATAAAATCCACAATAAAAAAAGTAATAAAGAAGAAATATGTGTTTAATATATAAAATATAATTATTTATTTCACAATACATCCGTTTTAGTAAAAACATAATGTTTAAAGTAGATAATTTTATGTTTGTTATTAATAAAAAACGAAATTGGCGGATCAGTTGCTTGAAAACATCTATAAGTATAGTTATTAAAGTATTTGTGCTACATCACTTTACCCTAGAATTTTGTTTAAAAAAAAAAAAAACAAAATTGGCGGATAAGTTGCTTGAAAACATCTATAGGTATTATGCTTATATTGTGTATTGTTAAGCAATTTACCTCACAATTTTGTTTTACATATTGTATTATTTGATAAAAATTGATACTTATATTTGTTTAGTGGATAGTTTTGTGTGAGCTCACGTCGGCCTAATTTGTAATTATTTATTTTTATAAATGGGTAAACTGAGATTTTGCTATTAAACACCACAGCATTAATGGAAAATGAATTTTTTTTTTTTTTAGCGTATATCGCTAAAACAGAAATTATTAAAAATGATAATACAATATGAAGAGTAAAACAAAAAGTTTGCAATTAAGATTCTCTTTCGTTGGGTGATTGGTTTTGGGGTTCTCATCGTCCGCCTAATTTGTAATTATTTTTTTTTATAAATGGGTAGATCGAGAATTTTTGTTAAACCACACTAAAAATGGAAGTATGAAATCAATAAATCTATTTTTTAGACGGATGGTTTTTTTTAAATGGATTCTTTGTCGGCCTAATTTGTATTTTTTTGGGTAAGCAAAGAATCCGTTACACCACAATATATTATTTTATATAATAATATATATTATTTATATTATATCCTCATTATCCATCGTGCTTTAAATTAATTGAAGCAAAGATGGATTTACGTTTTATTATTTTTATTGTTTTCTGGAAGAGTTAAAAATATTATCCAACCCTTGGGTAAAACCCATATAAAAAATAAAATGAAAAACATTATACCGCGTGTGGGCAACCGGTTCAATTAAGAATGTATTGTATGGATTTGTGACGGTTGGAGTATTATTCAGTATATACAATACACAGTGCTTGTCTATTAGGCCAGTGGCGTTTTAAATAAATAAATAAAGTAGATAGACAAACGAGAAGAGCACGCAAAAGTACAAAAGTTTACAAGAAGGCGGCAAAGTACAAAAGTACAAGAAGGCAAAAGTACAAAAAGGCAAAAATGCAAATAGAGAAAAATACATATAAAGAAGAACAAAAAATATGGTGTTGGTGGTCGTAGCAAATAATCCTTAACTCTGAAGGAAATTCAATAAAGTAATAAAGCTAAATTTGTCTTTAGCTTTAATTTAAACTTTATAAATTATGTTGTAATTTATATACAACATTGATGAATATGTTTTTGTGGCATTTTTTGAAAATATAAAAATTCTTTTTTTATATAAGAATATATATGTAATTCTTAATTACATATCAAAATAAAATCATATGTATTGGAAAATACAATATGTATGCAATGATAAATAAGTAGATGTTATAAAATGAAAAATTTTATTAACTATATGAAAATGACGAAAATGACGCACATAAATATGCTGATTTTTCGTTTAATTGAAAATTTAAAGAAAACATTATTCTGGTTGATCCTGCCAGTAGTTATATGCTTGTCTCAAAGATTAAGCCATGCATGTCTAAGTACACACGAATTAATAGTGAAACCGCAAAAGGCTCATTATATCAGTTATGGTTCCTTAGATCGTTAGCAGTTACTTGGATAACTGTGGTAATTCTAGAGCTAATACATGCATTATAAACACGGACCTT
>JASKUP010000186.1:15000-17500 GCA_030448955.1 Trichopoda pennipes | reverse complement strand
GTGTGAACTGCAGGACACATGAACATCGATATTTTGAACGCATATCGCAGTCCATGCTGTAATGTACTTTAATTTATAATTAGAGTGCTGCTTGGACTACATATGGTTGAGGGTTGTAAGACTATGCTTAACAAGTTGCTTTTAATTATAATATATTAAAATCTCTATAATAATTTATTATGTAGAGATTTTTTTTTTTTTTTATAATTTTTTTAAAGCACATATTGTATTATTGGATAGAATTAATTCATAATACTAATATATAAAGATATCAAAATACCTCTCATTAAATAAAATCAAAATAAATTCTTTTATTTTGTTGAGGAAGGTCTAGCATAAAATAATTTATGAATCTAGAATTGTCTCATTTAAGAAATAAAAAGAATAAAAATATCCATTCCGCTCTATGGATAAATGAATGTGTGTGCTTTTTATGGGTTTGGGCACAAAATACACATTAACATTTGCACAAATGCAAATTTATATAACACTATAAGGTGGCATTTTATTGGTAAAGTGGCGGCCCCTTGTGTAGCAGAACAGAAAAAAAAAAAGATTTTATTTATGAATTGGTAGTTATGATATATTTTAGTTAAAATAAAAATTAACTTTTATAATTATACAACCTCAACTCATATGGGATTACCCCCTGAATTTAAGCATATTAATGAGGGGTGGAAAAGAAACTAACAAGGATTTTCTTAGTAGCGGCGAGCGAAAAGAAAACAGTTCAGCACTAAGTCACTTTGTCTCTATGGCAAATGTGAGATGCAGTGTATGGAGTGTCAAATTTCTAGTATGAGAAATTAACGATTTAAGTCCTTCTTAAATGAGGCCATTTACCCATAGAGGGTGCCAGGCCCGTATAACGTTAATGATTACTAGATGACATTTCCAAAGAGTCGTGTTGCTTGATAGTGCAGCACTAAGTGGGTGGTAAACTCCATCTAAAACTAAATATAACCATGAGACCGATAGTAAACAAGTACCGTGAGGGAAAGTTGAAAAGAACTCTGAATAGAGAGTTAAATAGTACGTGAAACTGCTTAGAGGTTAAGCCCGATGAACCTGAATATCCGTTATAGAAAATTCATCATTATGATTTTAATATATATAAAAAATATATATTATAATAATGGTGTGCATTTAAATATTTATCATAAAGATCAATATGCGTAAGTTTATTCAAATTATTTTGCTTGCAATTTAATATAGAATAAATGCTTTTGATTTGATAAAGTATTGATAGTTTTATTATATATAGTGCTTAAATAAATTTTTATTTTATAATGGCATATTAATCATTGATTTTTATGTTTATTATATGCACTTATATGATTAACAATGCGAAAGATTCAGGATACCTTCGGGACCCGTCTTGAAACACGGACCAAGGAGTCTAACATATATGCAAGTTATTGGGAATAACAAACTTAATAGCGAAATTAACATAACTTTTTAATGGGATTAGTTTTTAGTATCTATTTTTAATAGTCTATTAATTCAATCCCGGGGCGTTCTATACAGTTATGTATAATAATATTTATATTATTTATACCTCTATCTAGAGCGTACCTTGAGCATATATGCTGTGACCCGAAAGATGGTGAACTATACTTGATCAGGTTGAAGTCAGGGGAAACCCTGATGGAAGACCGAAACAGTTCTGACGTGCAAATCGATTGTCAGAATTGAGTATAGGGGCGAAAGACCAATCGAACCATCTAGTAGCTGGTTCCCTCCGAAGTTTCCCTCAGGATAGCTGGTGCATTTAAAGATTATGTAAAATAATCTTATCTGGTAAAGCGAATGATTAGAGGCCTTAGGGTCGAAACGACCTTAACCTATTCTCAAACTTTAAATGGGTAAGAACCTCACCTTTCTTGGTATGAAGGTTGTGGTTGTGATATAATGTGCCCAGTGGGCCACTTTTGGTAAGCAGAACTGGCGCTGTGGGATGAACCAAACGTAATGTTACGGTGCCCAAATTAACAACTCATGCAGATACCATGAAAGGCGTTGGTTGCTTAAAACAGCAGGACGGTGGACATGGAAGTCGTAATCCGCTAAGGAGTGTGTAACAACTCACCTGCCGAAGCAACTAGCCCTTAAAATGGATGGCGCTTAAGTTGTATACCTATACATTACCGCTAAAGTAGATGGTTTATGTTCAATCTCGGTTGAATTAATAAACTTTGAAACTTTAGTGAGTAGGAGGGTACAATGGTGAGCATAGAAGTGTTTGGCGTAAGCCTGCATGGAGCTGCCATTGGTACAGATCTTGGTGGTAGTAGCAAATAATCGAATGAGACCTTGGAGGACTGAAGTGGAGAAGGGTTTCGTGTGGACAGTGGTTGATCACGAGTTAGTCGGTCCTAAGTTCAAGGCGAAAGCCGAAAATTTTCAAGTAATAATGAAAAGTAAAAAATTATTTTTTTTACATAGTAGTTGACCTCTTGAATAATTTTGAACGAAAGGGAATACGGTTCCAATTCCGTAA
>JASKUP010000186.1:10000-12500 GCA_030448955.1 Trichopoda pennipes | reverse complement strand
AATGACAATGCCTAGAATCAATTGTAAACGACTTTTGTAGCGGGCAAGGTGTTGTAAGTGGTAGAGCAGCTGCCATACTGCGATCCACTGAAGCTCATCCTTAGCTTGATGATTCGATTAACTATGTATTGTATAATATACATACATAATATACTCAATTAATTATTATAATATATATATATATATATATATATATATATATATATATATATATATATATATATATACATCTCGTATATCCATATAATATAGAATTTAATATTGAATTCTATATTATATAAATATTGTGTATGTTTATTAATATAACTTTACGTTATATTACTTAGAAGCTATAAGTGTTTATTATAATAACACTTAAATTATATTAAAACATATTAATTATATAGTAATATAACTTAAGTTATTATTTTAAATATATAAATAAAATAACTTCAAACTTACACAATTTATAAGTGTTTATAATAATAACACTTAAATTATATAAACTATATAAGTTCAAATATAATTTAAAATACTAATAAAATAGTATAGTAATAGTATGAAACTTAAATTATTATTAAAAACATATATAATTAAAATGATAACTTATAACGTGAAAGTTATAATATAACTTATTAATATAACATAAGTTATTACTTGAAATATATAAATAAATTAATAACTTAAAACTTGCAAAGTTAAAATATAATAAAATACATAAACTATAAGTTCAAACATAAGTTGAAGCACTGATAAAATAGTATATAAGTACTATTAAACTTAAGTTATTATTAAAAACATATATAAATGAAATGATAACTTATAACGTGAAAGTTTTAATATACTTTTTTTACAAAATTTGTTTTTATTGTATGTATGTTAAATTTGAGCAAATTTTTATGTTGTATGTAAAGCTAGTATTTATTATTAATTAATTTAAGATAATTTATATTGTATTTTAATTAAAATGTCTGCAAGGATGTAAAATTCCGTAGACAGTTGATGATAAATAAATAAAAAAAAAAAAAAAAAAAAAAAAAAAAAACTTATTAATATAACATAAGTTATTACTTGAAATATATAAATAAATTAATAATTTAATAAATAAAAATTTGCAGGAATTTATATTGATATTATTATGAGCTACAACTTAAGTCAACTTAAGTTGTAGTTCATAAACTTGCAAGTTAAATTATAATAAAATATATAAACTATAAGTTCAAACATAAGTTGAAACACTAATCAACTTAAGTTGTAGTTCATAAACTTGCAAGTTAAATTATAATAAAATATATTAACTATAAGTTCAAACATAAGTTGAAACAATAATCAAATAGTAAATTAGTTACTATTAAACTTAAGTTATTATTAAAAACATATATAAATAAAACGATAACTTATAACGTGAAAGTTATAATATAACTTATTAATATAACATAAGTTATTACTTGAAATATATAAATAAATTAATAATTTAATAAATAAAAATTTGCAGGAATTTATATTGATATTATTATGAGCTACAACTTAAGTCAACTTAAGTTGTAGTTCATAAACTTGCAAGTTAAATTATAATAAAATATATAAACTATAAGTTCAAACATAAGTTGAAACACTAATCAACTTAAGTTGTAGTTCATAAACTTGCAAGTTAAATTATAATAAAATATATAAACTATAAGTTCAAACATAAGTTGAAACACTAATCAACTTAAGTTGTAGTTCATAAACTTGCAAGTTAAATTATAATAAAATATATTAACTATAAGTTCAAACATAAGTTGAAACAATAATCAAATAGTAAATTAGTTACTATTAAACTTAAGTTATTATTAAAAATATATATTAAAAAATTGATAACTTATAACGTGAAAGTTATAATATAACTTATTAATATAACATAAGTTATTACTTGAAATATATAAATAAAAAAATAATAACTTAAAACTTGCAAGTTAAATTATAATAAAATATATAAACTATGACTAAAATCTGTATATTATAAACTGATAGTTATGTTTTTAATATATTTTAAAACTAAATTTTTATATAATCAAAGTCGTATAGTTAAAATATGGATTTTATGAACTTGTAAGTATTATTAAAATATGTTAATATAAAGTGTTTTATAAACTAATAAAATAAATTACACGTTATATAACTATTATAACTTATATATGAAAACAATTAAATGAAATAAAGTGAATAAAATCCACAATAAAAAAAAGTAATAAAGAAGAAATATGTGTTTAATATATAAAATATAATTATTTATTTCACAATACATCCGTTTTAGTAAAAACATAATGTTTAAAGTAGATAATTTTATGTTTGTTATTAATAAAAAACGAAATTGGCGGATCAGTTGCTTGAAAACATCTATAAGTATAGTTATTAAAGTATTTGTGCTACATCACTTTACCCTAGAATTTTGTTTTAAAAAAAAAAAACAAAATTGGCGGATAAGTTGCTTGAAAACATCTATAGGTATTATGCTTATATTGTGTATTGTTAAGCAATT
>JASKUP010000186.1:0-2500 GCA_030448955.1 Trichopoda pennipes | reverse complement strand
GATGCAAGCTTCTTGATCAAAGTACTAAGAGTTTGTTATATAATTGTAAACAAGTTATGATGAGATAATGGCATTTCGGTGTTATTGTTAATATTCAAAATTTGGTATAACTCCCAATACTCGGGTATGATCCAATTCAAGGACATTGCCAGGTAGGGAGTTTGACTGGGGCGGTACATTTCTCAAATAATAACGGAGGTGTCCCAAGGCCAGCTCAGTGCGGACAGAAACCACACATAGAGCAAAAGGGCAAATGCTGACTTGATCTCGGTGCTCATAATAATATCAATATAAATTCCTGCAAATTTTTATTTATTAAATTATTAATTTATTTATATATTTCAAGTAATAACTTATGTTATATTAATAAGTTATATTAAAACTTTCACGTTATAAGTTATCATTTCATTTATATATGTTTTTAATAATAACTTAAGTTTAATAGTACTTATATACTATTTTATCAGTGCTTCAACTTATGTTTGAACTTATAGTTTATGTATTTTATTATATTTTAACTTTGCAAGTTTTAAGTTATTAATTTATTTATATATTTCAAGTAATAACTTATGTTATATTAATAAGTTATATTATAACTTTCACGTTATAAGTTATCATTTTAATTATATTGTTTTTAATAATAATTTAAGTTTCATACTATTACTATACTATTTTATTAGTATTTTAAATTATATTTGAACTTATATAGTTTATATAATTTAAGTGTTATTATTATAAACACTTATAAATTGTGTAAGTTTTAAGTTATTATTTTATTTATATATTTAAAATAATAACTTAAGTTATATTACTATATAATTAATATGTTTTAATATAATTTAAGTGTTATTATAATAAACACTTATAGCTTCTAAGTAATATAACGTAAAGTTATATTAATAAACATACACAATATTTATATAATATAGAATTCAATATTAAATTCTATATTATATGGATATACGAGATGTATATATATATATATATATATATATATATATATATATATTATAATAATTAATTGAGTATATTATGTATGTATATTATACAATACATAGTTAATCGAATCATCAAGCTAAGGATGAGCTTCAGTGGATCGCAGTATGGCAGCTGCTCTACCACTTACAACACCTTGCCCGCTACAAAAGTCGTTTACAATTGATTCTAGGCATTGTCATTGTATTAAATAATGTTTTTATAAGCAACTAGCGCGGCGTACAGGTGATAATATCCTCCCATACTTGCTATGTCACAAATAACATTGGCATCACAAATCCATTGTCGTTTATCAAAGATAAACTTTAAATGGTTTAAGAGCCATACAATGCAATTGCCCCATTTTTATTATTGCAGTCCAGCTTGGATACGACCTTAGAGGCGTTCAGGCATAATCCAACGGACGTAGCGTCATACCACTGTTCTCTCGAACAAGTATTGTGCCATAGGTCCGTACCTGCGGTTCCTCTCGTACTACGCAGGAATGCTGTCGCAATAACATATTGTCATTAGTAGGGTAAAACTAACCTGTCTCACGACGGTCTAAACCCAGCTCACGTTCCCTTGCATGGGTGAACAATCCAACGCATGGTGAATTTTGCTTCACAATGATAGGAAGAGCCGACATCGAAGGATCAGACGTCGCTATGAACGCTTGGCCGCCACAAGCCAGTTATCCCTGTGGTAACTTTTCTGACACCTCTTGTTAAAAACTCCTTAAACCAAAAGGATCGATAGGCCGAGCTTTTGCTGTCCCTGTGTGTACTGAACACCGAGATCAAGTCAGCATTTGCCCTTTTGCTCTATGTGTGGTTTCTGTCCGCACTGAGCTGGCCTTGGGACACCTCCGTTATTATTTGAGAGATGTACCGCCCCAGTCAAACTCCCTACCTGGCAATGTCCTTGAATTGGATCATACCCGAGTATTGGGAGTTATACCAAATTTTGAATATTAACAATAACACCGAAATGCCATTATCTCATCATAACTTGTTTACAATTATATAACAAACTCTTAGTACTTTGATCAAGAAGCTTGCATCATAACCCGAACAGAGTGTGATTCGTTTTACATCCGCGCCTGACTATATAGTCTTAATCAGATGGTGGACAAACCACTTTGTATAATTTGGAACGTCATACAACCGTCCTAGATAGCCGAAGACATAATTCTAAGCAACAGATACCACCTAGTTGCAACTTGAATAATTCCAGGGCAGGTCTGCAAACTATCACACCTTGCTAAAGAGTCGGAGCCTTTCTAACTCCTTGTCCAGAACACATGTCAAGCATGCTCACTGGACTGGATCATTCACCATGCGTGTCATTATCAGCGAAATGATCCTGGCCACCATAATAAACAAAACCTGTTATGGGGCCGCAAAACCACAACCACCACGATGCTCCCATATAGGGGCCAACACCAATGATCAGCCAGAGAACTATTATAAGTCTAAAGAGACAAATAATGAACTCTGCGAGCTCACTGATCCCCGTGGAAATA
>JASKUP010000185.1:0-17092 GCA_030448955.1 Trichopoda pennipes | reverse complement strand
TCTAGTATGTTTTAGTGTATTTTAGTATATTTTAGTGTATTTTCGTATATTTTAGTGTACCTTAGTATATTTTAGTATATTTTAGTATATTCTAGTATATTTTAGCTTATTTTAGTATATTTTAGTGCATTTTAGTATATTTTAGTGTATTCTAGTATATTTTAGTGTATTCTAGTATATTTTAGTGTTTTTTAGTATATTTTAGTGTATTTTAGTATATTTTAGTGTATTTTAGTATATTTTAGTGTAGTTTAGTAAATTTTAGTGTATTTTAGTGTATTTTTGTATATTTTAGTATATTTTAGCCTATTCTAGTATATTTTAGTGTATTGTAGTATAGTTTAGTGTATTTCAGTATATTTTATTGTATTCTAGTATATTTTAGTGTATTTTAGTATATTTTAGCGAATTTTAGTATATTTTAGTCTATTCTAGTATATTTTAGTATATTTTAGCATATTTTAGTGTATTTTAGTATATTTTATTGTATTTTAGTATATTTTGGTGTACTTTAGTATATTTTAGTCTATTCTAGTATATTTTAGTGTATTCTAGTATATTTTAGTGCATTTTAGTATATTTTAGTGTATTATAGTATATTTTAGTGTATTTTAGTATATTTTAGTGTATTTTAGTATATTTTAGTGTAGTTTAGTAAATTTTAGTGTATTTTTGTATATTTTAGTATATTTTAGCCTATTCTAGTATATTTTAGTGTGTTTTAGTATATTTTAGTGTATTTTAGTATATTTTAGTGTATTCTAGTATATTTTAGTGTATTTTAATATATATTAGTGAATTTTAGTATATTTTAGTGTATTCTAGTATATATTAGTGTATTTTAGCATATTTTAGTGTATTTTAGTATATTTTAGTGTATTCTAGTATATTTTAGTGCATTTTAGTATATTGTTACGAAAATGTCTTGCCTAAGATTTAAAATAAAACAATTAAGCGATATGGAAAATTACTGGTTACAAACTGCGTAGAAGTTTATACACACACACACACACACAACTACAATTTGATATGCCGCTTACCCTTGCCTGGCATGCTGTTTATCATTTAAACGCGCAAGACAAAAACTAATTTTGCAACAACAAATATACAGTATTTATCATCGGCGTAGTTTTCTAAGAAACCCTTTTTTATAAAAGCAATAACAAATGTATTGAAATAAATCCCAGGCAGAAACCTTATCAGCATACAAACAAAAACAACTATACACACAGGCAAGCAGGCGCATATAAAACTAATAAACAACCTACAACAACAAAATACACACACAAGGAGAGTAGAAAATTCTTACAACTTCTAGAATCTAATTGGACAAGTATAAATAGGGGAAGCGTCTGAGTGGATAATCA
Source organism: Trichopoda pennipes (assembly GCA_030448955.1). Classification (NCBI taxonomy): domain Eukaryota; kingdom Metazoa; phylum Arthropoda; class Insecta; order Diptera; family Tachinidae; genus Trichopoda; species Trichopoda pennipes. The sequence goes on along the minus strand of JASKUP010000185.1, from coordinate 15,725 downwards.
ATCAGTGTAAATTAAACCTCAGCGAGTGAAGACGTACATTTTTAAGTAAATCGTTCTGTGTCAAATTTTTGTAGTTAAAAGTAAATAATAAAATTGTTATTCTTTAAAAACTCTAAACCTGGTGTAAATTACTTTGTAATAAAGAACTCACAACAAAAACGTTTATAAAAGGTATAAACGTAACAACTGGTGTCAGAAGTGAAATTGCAAAAAAATAAAATAAATCAACTACAATGAAGTTGGAAGAGCTGAAAGTTGAGCAGCTAAAGAAGGAGCTGAATAAGTTGAATCTGCCAACAACGGGAAGTAAAGCGGAATTGCTACGGAGGTTGATTGATGAATTCAAACAGCGAAACATCGATATTGGTACATACGAATTCGAAGACAAAGAAGCGGTTGAGGTATGTAATCCATCAGCGAACACCAATATAAGCTTGGATGCAATACTTGCGGCAATTCAAGAAAGTTCCAGAATCAGCAGTGCGAAAATTGATGCTATTCAAGAAAGTTCTAGAGCCAACAGTGCAAAAATCGATGCAATTCAAGAAAGCTTTAGAGCCAACGGAGAAAAACTCGTTTGTGAGGTAAACAAGAAATTTCAGGAAATTTCAGAAATATTTGGCAAACGAGTGGAAGCTGTGGAACAGAAAGTCAGCGAATTTGACCAAAAATTGTCAGGCCTGGAGAGAAAAGTGGACGGAGAGTTGCATGAACTAAAGACGAAAATGGACGACTTCCATATTCGAGAAGGACCGGTGAGAATCGTCGCTGAGCACTCCAGCAGGATAAATACCCCGAGCTATGACGGTAACGCACCGTTTAATGTATTCAAGTTCCAGTTTGAAACAGTGGCCAGCAAAAATAGTTGGAACAATGAAGAAAAAGCTATAGAGCTAATTCTGGCCTTAAAAGGTGCAGCTGCCGAAATCCTCGAAAGCCTACCTGGAGCCTGCAGGAATAATTATGAGGACATAATGGTGGCCTTACAACGCAAGTATGGCGGCGAGCATAAGAGAGAACTGTACAGAATGGAATTACGAGGCAGGGTGCAGAAGGCAAATGAGACGCTGCAAGATTTTGCCATGGAGATTGAGCGTTTGGTGCAGCTTACTTATCCAGGTGAACATCATCCATTCCTGGATCAGTTCAAAATAGAAGCATTTGTGAATGGCATAAGAGATCCAGATATTAAATATGCAGTTTGTGCAGCGCAAAAAGCATTTTTCACCGAAACAATCTCGTACGCGCTGGCCCAGGAGACCGCCAAAGTTATCTCAAAGCCACAAGTCTACAAGGTACGACGTCTTGAGGCTGATACGGAAAGTTACGGAGACAAAAGAAGCGAGATGAAAGAAATGCTTGAGCAGCTACTGGAAGAAAGAAGTAAATCGCGTGCAAAATGCTTTAACTGCGGTAAGGTCGGACATTTTCAGCGCAACTGCAGATCTGCTAAGAAAAGGTCAAGATCTGATTCACCTCCAAGGGAAAACAAATGGGCAAACAACACCAAATCGCACGAGTCACCGTTAAACGAAAACGAGCTAGCACAGAGGGGCAAGAGCTAGCTCCCCCAACCGATGGCCCCGCAATCTACATTTCCATCATCCAACAGAAAAATAATAATCTTACTGTCTGCGGGTTGATCAATGGAAAGAAGCAAGTCCTCACCATAGACACAGGAGCATCTCAGTCCGTAATAAGGCCCGATTTAGTTAAAGGGGCTGTGGAACCGTTAAAGAATGTGCAACTGCGCCCCGCAACTGGGGATTCAGCCATCGTCTATGGACGAGCCAGGGTACGATTGACTATCGGGAACATCAGCGCAGATCGCGTGTTTGTTGTCGCTGATATAGTGGATGAAGTTATTATCGGTGCAGACTTCATGATAGCTCACGGTATTAATCTGGACATGGGGCAGCAGATTATGATCTGGCGCAACGTGGAGATCCCCTTAAATGTTGGATATGAGAGCAGGGACGCAGTGAGGAAACTATTTGCTATCGAACGCCGAAAACTACCACCTCTGGCGGAAACTATAGTTTGGGCTCCTGTGGAGGCAGATTGTTTGGACAACCGGTTGTGGGTGGTAGAACCAGAAGACGTAAGGAATAATGTGATAACAGCTAAAGCTCTCGTAAAAAGCTGCAACAATGGAAAAGTTCCTGTGAGACTACTAAATCTGTCCAGCAGCGAGAAGACAATTGGCGAAAATGCTGAAATTGGTCGATGTGAGCCGGCAGGAGCCGTAATTAATTGTGTGACATATCCAGAATGCCCCAAAACGACAGCTAAAGAGCGGGATTTGCTAACAGAGCAGGTGAATAAATGGATAGCAGGACTAAAAGCACCCGACAGAAATAAAGCAAAGCAGTTGCTAAGAAAACATACCGCCGTCTTTGCCCTAAATAACAAAAGCCAAGGTAGAACAGCAGTGGTGAAACATGAAATAAATACCGGCGAAGCGAGGCCCATAAAACAAGCACCCAGAAGTGTTTCCCTTGCAAAACGGAACGAGGTCAAAGAACTGATTAACGAAATGGAGCGGAACGGAGTGATTGAGCCATCTTCGAGTCCATGGAGCTCGCCGATAGTGCTAGTAAAGAAGAAAGATGGCAGCACTAGATTTTGCGTGGACTATAGAAAACTTAATGACGTCACTAAGAAAGACAGTTATCCGCTACCAAGAATTGACGACACCTTAGACACGTTGTCCGAAACGAAATGGTTCCCTACCTTGGACTTGCAGAGTGGTTACTGGCAAGTTGAGATAGCCGATAAAGATAAGGAGAAAACTGCCTTCAGCGCGAGCAATGGATTGTGGCAGTTTAAAGTAATGCCATTTGGGCTCTGCAATGCTCCAGCTACTTTTGAGCGGTTAATGGAACGCGTACTCAAGGGGCTTAACTGGAAGACCTGTTTAGTGTATCTGGATGATATCATCGTGATGGGAAAGACCTTTGATGAACACCTCAAAAACCTGGATGAAGTTCTCAAGCGTATAGCGGCTGCAGGACTTAAATTAAGTGTTAAGAAATGTGCGCTGTTTCAAAAGGAGGTCAAATACTTGGGGCATCGTGTAACAGCAGAAGGCATTTCAACTGACGAGGATAAAATATTGGCAGTAAAGAATTGGCCTCGTCCACAAAATCTTCATGAGCTACGTAGTTTCCTGGGGCTTTGCACATACTACAGGCGATTCGTGCCAAACTTTGCTCAAGTGGCTGCCAGCTTGCATGAGTTGACCCGAAAATCGCAACCATACCACTGGAGTGGGGCAGCTGAAGGGGCGTTTCAAAGGCTAAAGGAGCTTTTGTGTACAGCACCAGTCCTTGCCTATCCGATAGCTGGACATGAATTTATATTGGATACAGACGCAAGTGGCTACGGAATAGGAGGAGTGCTTTCTCAGGCAATTAATGGGACGGAAAAAGTTATTGGTTACTATAGCAGAGTATTGTCCAAGCCCGAAAAGAATTATTGCGTAACACGACGGGAGCTTTTAGCCGTACTGGAGTGTATTAAACATTACCACAAATACTTATACGGTCAACACTTTACCATAAGAACGGATCACTCCGCATTACGGTGGTTGCTGCAGTTTAAAAACCCCGAAGGACAGCTTGCTCGCTGGATTGAACGTCTGCATAGCTATGACTTCAGCATTGTGCACAGGAAAGGCGGAAAACACAATAATGCAGATGCCCTGTCAAGACGCCCGTGTAACGTAGAATGCAGGCACTGTACAAAAGCCGAGGAAAAGGAGTCCATCATCGATGTGAGGCGAATCCAAATTGGTACAGGAGAAGATTGGTCTGAGGCCCAAAAGAGGATCCCATTTTGTCAAAAATTATATCGGCCAAGCTAGAGAACATAAGACCGGACCGTAAAGAAATATCGGCAGAAAGCCCGCTGACAAAATCCTACTGGGCTCAGTGGAATAGCCTTAAAGTGGTAAATGGTTGCTTATACCGAAATTGGGAAAGTGCAGATGGAAAAACTACAGCGGATTTAATCGTCGTGCCAAGTTCCCGGATAAAAGATGTAATGCAGCAGTTTCATAATGGTCCCAGCGGTGGCCATCTGGGTGTAACAAAAACGCTAGAAAAAATAAAGCAGCGATTTTACTGGGTAGGCTGCCCACAATCTGCGAGCAGTGCATTGCGGCCAAGGGTCCAACAAGGAAAAGTCGTGGCAAGCTACAACAGTACAACGCAGGCGCCCCTTTTGAGCGGATACCAATGGATATCGCAGGCCCATTCCCTGTCAGTAATGCTGGCAATCGGTATCTGCTAGTAGTAATGGATTATTTCAGCAAATGGCCCGATGCGTATCCCATTCCGAACCAAGAGTCCAAAACGGTTGTTGATGAATTTGTGAACAATTGGGTGTGTCGATACGGTGTTCCAACAGAACTTCACTCCGATCAGGGACGAAATTTTGAGTCGGCCATATTCAAGGAAATGTGCGATATTTATGGAATCAAAAAGACGAGAACGACACCACTGCATCCACAGTCAGATGGCATGGTAGAAAGATTCAACCGCACCCTGGAAGAATATCTCAGAAAAGTAGTCAGTACACACCAAAAGGATTGGGACGAGCATGTACCAAAGTTTTTTCTGGCATACCGATCAGCTATCCACGATTCAACATCATGTAGTCCAGCAAAAGTTGTGTTTGGGAGAGAGCTAAAACTACCAGCCGACTTAGAATTTGGCGTTAAACCGATTCCTGCACACGACGATAATGAAAACATTACTCAGATACAAGAAGACCTGCACGAGCTCCATGAGTTTGTCCGTAATCGCATCAAAATGTCCAGCGACAAAATGAAAGCCAGATATGATCGAGCAGCAAATACGGAAGGATTTACAGAAGGACAACTGGTTCTACTATATAACCCACAACGGAAAAAAGGATTGTCTCCCAAACTGCAAACCCACTGGGAAGGACCGTACAAGGTGATCAAGAAATTGAACGACGTGGTTTATCGGATACAGAAATATCAAAGTCCGAGGTCTAAGATGAAGGTGGTCCACCTGGAGCGACTGGCCAAGTATGGCCGAGGGAATATTGAGCCTATTCGGGACGAAAAGGCTTAAGCGGGCGGCAGTGTTACGAAAATGTCTTGCCTAAGATTTAAAATAAAACAATTAAGCGATATGGAAAATTACTAGTTACAAACTGCGTAGAAGTTTATACACACACACACGCAACTACAATTTGATATGCCGCTTACCCTTGCCTGGCATGCTGTTTATCATTTAAACGCGCAAGACAAAAACTAATTTTGCAACAACAAATATACAGTATTTATCATCGGCGTAGTTTTCTAAGAAACCCTTTTTTATAAAAGCAACAACAAATGTATTGAAATAAATCCCAGGCAGAAACCTTATCAGCATACAAACAAAAACAACTATACACCCAGGCAAGCAGGCGCATATAAAACTAATAAACAACCTACAACAACAAAATACACACACAAGGAGAGTAGAAAATTCTTACAACTTCTAGAATCTAATTGGACAAGTATAAATAGGGGAAGCGTCTGAGTGGATAATCAATCAGTGTAAATTAAACCTCAGCGAGTGAAGACGTGCATTTTTAAGTAAATCGTTCTGTGTCAACTTTTTGTAGTTAAAAGTAAATAATAAAATTGTTATTATTTAAAAACTCTAAAACTGGTGTAAATTACTTTGCAATAAAGAACTCACCACAAAAACGTTTATAAAAGGTATAAACGTAACAATATTATAGTGTATTCTAGTATATTTTAGATTATTTTAGCATATTTTTAGTGTATTTTAGTATATTTTAGTGTATTTTACCATATTTTAGTGTATTTTAGTATATTCTAGTGCATTTTAGTATATTTTAGTGTATTTTACTATATTTTAGTGTATTTTAGTATAATTTAGTTTATTCTAGTATATTTTAGTAAATTTTAGTATATTTTAGTGTATTCTAGTATATTTTAGTGTATTCTAGTATATTTTAGTGTATTTTAGTATATTTTAGTGTATTTTAGTATGTTTTAGTATATTTTAGTCTATTCTAGTATATTTTATTTTATTCTAGTATATTTTAGTGTATTTTAGTATATTTTAGTGTATTTTAGTATATTTTAGTGTATTTTAGTATATTTTAGTGTATTCTAGTATATTTTAGTGCATTTTAGTATATTTTAGTGTGTTCTAGTATATTTTAATGTATTTTAGTATATTTTAGTGTATTTTAGTATAGTTTAGTGTATTTTAGTATATTTTAGTATAATTTAGTGTGATATAGTATATTGTACTTTAGTGTATTTTAGTATATTTTATTGTATTTTAGTTTATTTTAGCGCATTTTAGTATATATTAGTATATTTCAGTATATTTTAGTATATTTTATAGTATATTTTAGCATATTTTAGTATATTTTAGTGTATTCTAGTATATTTTAGTGCATTTTAGTATATTTTAGTGTATTCTAGTATATTTTAGTTTATTTTGGCATATTTTTAGTGTATTTTAGTATATTTTAGTGTATTTTAGTATATTTTAGTGTATTTTAGTATATTCTAGTGCATTTTAGTATATTTTAGTGTATTTTAGTATATTTTATTGTATTTTAGTATATTTTGGAGTACTTTAGTATATTTTAGTATATTTTAGTCTATTCTAGTATATTTTAGTGTATTCTAGTATATTTTAGTGCATTTTAGTATATTTTAGTGTATTCTAGTATGTTTTAGTGCATTTTAGTATATTTTAGTGTATTTTAGTATATTTTAGTGTATTTTAGTATGTTTTAGTATATTTTAGTCTATTCTAGTATATTTTAGTTTATTCTAGTATATTTTAGTAAATTTTAGTATATTTTAGTGTATTCTAGTATCTTTTAGTGTATTTTAGTATATTTTAGTGTATTTTAGTATGTTTTAGTGTATTTTAGTATATTTTAGTGTATTTTAGTATATTTTAGTATAATTTAGTGTATTATAGTATATTGTACTTTAGTGTATTTTAGTATATTCTAGTGTATTTTAGTATATTTTAGTGTATTTTAGTATATTTTAGTGTATTTTAGTATATTTTATTGTATTTTAGTATATTTTAGTGTACTTTAGTATATTTTAGTATATTTTAGTCTATTCTAGTATATTTTAGTTTATTCAAGTACATTTTAGTGCATTTTAGTATATTTTAGTGTATTCTAGTATATTTTAGTGTATTCTAGTATATTTTAGTGTATTTTAGTATATTTTAGTGTATTTTAGTATATTTTAGAGTATTCTAGTATATTTTAGTGTATTTTAGTATATTTTAGTGTATTTTAGTATATTTTAGTGTATTTTAGTATATTTTAGTGTATTTTAGTATGTTTTAGCGTATTTTAGTATATTTTAGTGTATTTTAGTATATTTTGGTATAATTTAGTGTATTATAGTATTTTGTACTTTAGTGTATTTTAGTATATTCTAGTGTATTTTAGTATATTTTAGTGTATTTTAGTATATTTTATTGTATTTTAGTATATTTTAGTGTACTTTAGTATATTTTAATGCATTTTAGTATATTTTAGTGTATTCTAGTATTTTTAGTGCATTTTAGTATATTTTAGTGTATTTTAGTATATTTTAGTGTATTTTAGTATATTTTAGTGTATTTTAGTATGTTTTAGTGTATTTTAGTATATTTTAGAGTATTTTAGTATATTTTGGTATAATTTAGTGTATTATAGTATATTGTACTTTAGTGTATTTTAGTATATTCTAGTGTATTTTAATATATTTTAGTGTATTTTAGTATATTTTAGTGTATTTTAGTATATTTTAGTGTACTTTAGTATATTTTAGTCTATTCTAGTATATTTTAGCTTATTCTAGTATATTTTAGTGCATTTTAGTATATTTTAGTGTATTCTAGTATATTTTAGTGTATTTTAGTATATTTTAGTGTATTTTAGTATATTTTAGTGTATTTTGGTATATTTTAGTGTATTCTAGTATATTTTAGTGTATTTTAGTATATTTTAGTGTAGTTTAGTTAATTTTAGTGTATTTTTGTATACTTTAGTATATTTTAGCCTATTCTAGTATATTTTAGTGTATTTTAGTATATTTTAGTGAATTTTAGTATATTTTAGTCTATTCTAGTATATTTTAGTACACTTTAGCATATTTTAGTGTATTTTAGTATATTTTATTGTATTTGAGTATATTTTGGTGTACTTTAGTATATTTTAGCATATATTTTAGTCTATTCTAGTATATTATAGTGTATTCTAGTATACTTTAGTGCATTTTAGTATATTTTAGTGTAGTCTAGTATATTTTAGTGCATTTTAGTATATTATAGTGTATTTTAGTATATTTTAGTGTAGTTTAGTAAATTTTAGTGTATTTTTGTATATTTTAGTATATTTTAGCCTATTCTAGTATATTTTAGTGTATTTTAGTATATTTTAGTGTATTTTAGTATATTTTAGTGTATTCTAGTATATTTTAGTGTATTTTAGTATATTTTAGTGAATTTTAGTATATTTTAGTGTATTCTAGTATATTTTAGTACATTTTAGCATATTTTAGTGTATTTTACTATATTTTAGTGTATTATAGTATATTTAAGTGCATTTTAGTATATTTTAGTGTATTCTAGTATATTTTAGTTTATTTTAGCATATTTTTAGTGTATTTTAGTATATTTTAGTGTATTTTAGTATATTTTAGTGTACTTTAGTATATTCTAGTGCATTTTAGTATATTTTAGTGTATTTTAGTATATTTTATTGTATTTTAGTATATTTTGGTGTACTTTAGTATATTTTAGTATATTTTAGTCTATTCTACTATATTTTAGTGTATTCTAGTATATTTTGGTGCATTTTAGTATATTTTAGTGTATTCTAGTATGTTTTAGTGTATTTTAGTATATTTTAGTGTATTTTAGTATATTTTAGTGTATTTTAGTATGTTTTAGTATATTTTAGTCTATTCTAGTATATTTTAGTTTATTCTAGTATATTTTAGTAAATTTTAGTATATTTTAGTGTATTCTAGTATATTTTAGTGTATTTTAGTATATTTTAGTGTATTTTGGTATATTTTAGTGTATTTTAGTATGTTTTAGTGTGTTTTAGTATATTTTAGTGTATTTTAGTATATTTTAGCGCATTTTAGTATGTTTTAGTATATTTTAGTATATTTTAGTATATTTTATAGTATATTTTAGCATATTTTAGTGTATTTTAAGATATTTTAGTGTATTCTAGTATATTTTAGTGCATTTTAGTATATTTTAGTGTATTCTAGTATATTTTAGTTTATTTTCGCATATTTTTAGTGTATTTTAGTATATTTTAGTGTATTTTAGTATGTTTTAGTATATTTTAGTCTATTCTAGTATATTTTAGTTTATTCTGGTATATTTTAGTGTATTTTAGTATATTTTAGTGTATTTTAGTATATTTTAGTGTATTTTAGTATATTTTAGTGTATTCTAGTATATTTTAGTGCATTTTAGTATATTTTAGTGTGTTCTAGTATATTTTAATGTATTTTAGTATATTTTAGTGTATTTTAGTATAGTTTAGTGTATTTTAGTATATTTTAGTATAATTTAGTGTGATATAGTATATTGTACTTTAGTGCATTTTAGTATATTTTATTGTATTTTAGTATATTTTAGCGCATTTTAGTATATATTAGTATATTTCAGTATATTTTAGTATATTTTATAGTATATTTTAGCATATTTTAGTGTATTTTAGTATATTTTAGTGTATTCTAGTATATTTTAGTGCATTTTAGTATATTTTAGTGTATTCTAGTATATTTTAGTTTATTTTGGCATATTTTTAGTGTATTTTAGTATATTTTAGTGTATTTTAGTATATTTTAGTGTATTTTAGTATATTCTAGTGCATTTTAGTATATTTTAGTGTATTTTAGTATATTTTATTGTATTTTAGTATATTTTGGAGTACTTTAGTATATTTTAGTATATTTTAGTCTATTCTAGTATATTTTAGTGTATTCTAGTATATTTTAGTGCATTTTAGTATATTTTAGTGTATTCTAGTATGTTTTAGTGTATTTTAGTATATTTTAGTGTATTTTAGTATATTTTAGTGTATTTTAGTATGTTTTAGTATATTTTAGTCTATTCTAGTATATTTTAGTTTATTCTAGTATATTTTAGTAAATTTTAGTATATTTTAGTGTATTCTAGTATCTTTTAGTGTATTTTAGTATATTTTAGTGTATTTTAGTATGTTTTAGTGTATTTTAGTATATTTTAGTGTATTTTAGTATATTTTAGTATAATTTAGTGTATTATAGTATATTGTACTTTAGTGTATTTTAGTATATTCTAGTGTATTTTAGTATATTTTAGTGTATTTTAGTATATTTTAGTGTATTTTAGTATATTTTATTGTATTTTAGTATATTTTAGTGTACTTTAGTATATTTTAGTATATTTTAGTCTATTCTAGTATATTTTAGTTTATTCAAGTATATTTTAGTGCATTTTAGTATATTTTAGTGTATTCTAGTATATTTTAGTGTATTCTAGTATATTTTAGTGTATTTTAGTATATTTTAGTGTATTTTAGTATATTTTAGAGTATTCTAGTATATTTTAGTGTATTTTAGTATATTTTAGTGTATTTTAGTATATTTTAGTGTATTTTAGTGTATTTTAGTGTATTTTAGTATGTTTTAGCGTATTTTAGTATATTTTAGTGTATTTTAGTATATTTTGGTATAATTTAGTGTATTATAGTATATTGTACTTTAGTGTATTTTAGTATATTCTAGTGTATTTTAGTATATTTTAGTGTATTTTAGTATATTTTATTGTATTTTAGTATATTTTAGTGTACTTTAGTATATTTTAGTGCATTTTAGTATATTTTAGTGTATTCTAGTATTTTTAGTGTATTTTAGTATATTTTAGTGTATTTTAGTATATTTTAGTGTATTTTAGTATATTTTAGTGTATTTTAGTATGTTTTAGTGTATTTTAGTATATTTTAGTGTATTTTAGTATATTTTGGTATAATTTAGTGTATTATAGTATATTGTACTTTAGTGTATTTTAGTATATTCTAGTGTATTTTAATATATTTTAGTCTATTTTAGTATATTTTAGTGTATTTTAGTATATTTTAGTGTACTTTAGTATATTTTAGTCTATTCTAGTATATTTTAGCTTATTCTAGTATATTTTAGTGCATTTTAGTATATTTTAGTGTATTCTAGTATATTTTAGTGTATTTTAGTATATTTTAGTGTATTTTAGTATATTTTAAGATATTTTAGTGTATTCTAGTATATTTTATTGCATTTTAGTATATTTTAGTGTATTCTAGTAAATTTTAGTTTATTTTCGCATATTTTTAGTGTATTTTAGTATATTTTAGTGTATTTTAGTATGTTTTAGTATATTTTAGTGTGTTCTAGTATATTTTAATATATTTTAGTATATTTTAGTGTATTTTAGTATAGTTTAGTGTATTTTAGTATATTTTAGTATAATTTAGTGTGATATAGTATATTGTACTTTAGTGTATTTTAGTATATTTTATTGTATTTTAGTATATTTTAGCGCATTTTAGTATATATTAGTATATTTCAGTATATTTTAGTATATTTTATAGTATATTTTAGCATATTTTAGTGTATTTTAGTATATTTTAGTGTATTCTAGTATATTTTAGTGCATTTTAGTATATTTTAGTGTATTCTAGTATATTTTAGTTTATTTTGGCATATTTTTAGTGTATTTTAGTATATTTTTGTGTATTTTAGTATATTTTAGTGTATTTTAGTATATTCTAGTGCATTTTAGTATATTTTAGTGTATTTTAGTATATTTTATTGTATTTTAGTATATTTTGGAGTACTTTAGTATATTTTAGTATATTTTAGTCTATTCTAGTATATTTTAGTGTATTCTAGTATATTTTAGTGCATTTTAGTATATTTTAGTGTATTCTAGTATGTTTTAGTGTATTTTAGTATATTTTAGTGTATTTTAGTATATTTTAGTGTATTTTAGTATGTTTTAGTATATTTTAGTCTATTCTAGTATATTTTAGTTTATTCTAGTATATTTTAGTAAATTTTAGTATATTTTAGTGTATTCTAGTATCTTTTAGTGTATTTTAGTATATTTTAGTGTATTTTAGTATGTTTTAGTGTATTTTAGTATATTTTAGTGTATTTTAGTATATTTTAGTATAATTTAGTGTATTATAGTATATTGTACTTTAGTGTATTTTAGTATATTCTAGTGTATTTTAGTATATTTTAGTGTATTTTAGTATATTTTAGTGTATTTTAGTATATTTTATTGTATTTTAGTATATTTTAGTGTACTTTAGTATATTTTAGTATATTTTAGTCTATTCTAGTATATTTTAGTTTATTCAAGTATATTTTAGTGCATTTTAGTATATTTTAGTGTATTCTAGTATATTTTAGTGTATTCTAGTATATTTTAGTGTATTTTAGTATATTTTAGTGTATTTTAGTATATTTTAGAGTATTCTAGTATATTTTAGTGTATTTTAGTATATTTTAGTGTATTTTAGTATATTTTAGTGTATTTTAGTATATTTTAGTGTATTTTAGTATGTTTTAGCGTATTTTAGTATATTTTAGTGTATTTTAGTATATTTTGGTATAATTTAGTGTATTATAGTATATTGTACTTTAGTGTATTTTAGTATATTCTAGTGTATTTTAGTATATTTTAGTGTACTTTAGTATATTTTAGTATATTTTAGTCTATTCTAGTATATTTTAGTTTATTCAAGTATATTTTAGTGCATTTTAGTATATTTTAGTGTATTCTAGTATATTTTAGTGTATTCTAGTATATTTTAGTGTATTTTAGTATATTTTAGTGTATTTTAGTATATTTTAGAGTATTCTAGTATATTTTAGTGCATTTTAGTATATTCTAGTTTATTTTAATATATTTTAGTGTATTTTAGTATATTTTAGTGTATTTTAGTATATTTTAGTGTACTTTAGTATATTTTAGTCTATTCTAGTATATTTTAGCTTATTCTAGTATATTTTAGTGCATTTTAGTATATTTTAGTGTATTCTAGTATATTTTAGTGTATTTTAGTATATTTTAGTGTATTTTAGTATATTTTAGTGTATTTTGGTATATTTTAGTGTATTCTAGTATATTTTAGTGCATTTTAGTATATTTTAGTGTATTCTAGTATATTTTAGTTTATTTTCGCATATTTTTAGTGTATTTTAGTATATTTTAGTGTATTTTAGTATATTTTAGCGTATTTTAGTATATTCTAGTGCATTTTAGTATATTTTAGTGTATTTTAGTATATTTTATTGTATTTTAGTATATTTTAGTGTATTTTAGTATGCTTTAGTATATTTTAGTCTATTCTAGTATATTTTAGTTTATTCTAGTATATTTTAGTGAATTTTAGTATATTTTAGTGTATTCTAGTATATTTTAGTGTATTTTAGTATATTTTAGTGTATTTTAGTATCGTTTAGTGTATTTTAGTATATTTTAGTGTATTTTAGTATATTTTGGTGTACTTTAGTATATTTTAGTATATTTTAGTCTATTCTAGTATATTTAAGTGTATTCTAGGATATTTTAGTGCATTTTAGTATGTTTTAGTGTATTCTAGTATGTTTTAGTGTATTTTAGTATATTTTAGTGTATTTTAGTATATTTTAGTGTATTTTAATATGTTTTAGTATATTTTAGTCTATTCTAGTATATTTTCGTTTATTCTAGTATATTTTAGTGAATTTTAGTATATTTTAGTGTATTCTAGTATATTTTAGTGTATTTTAGTATATTTTAGTGTATTTTAGTATGGTTTAGTGTATTTTAGTATATTTTAGTGTATTTTAGTATATTTTAGTATAATTTAGTGTATTGTAGTATATTGTACTTTAGTGTATTTTAGTATATTCTAGTGTATTTTAGTATATTTTAGTGTATTTTAGTATATTTTAGTTTATTTTAGTATATTTTATTGTATTTTAGTATATTTTAGTGTACTATAGTATATTTTAGTATATTTTAGTCTATTCTAGTATATTTTAGTTTATTCTAGTATATTTTAGTGTATTTTAGTATATTTTAGTGTATTTTAGTATATTTTAGTGTATTCTAGTATATTTTAGTGCATTTTAGTATATTTTAGAGTATTATAGTATATTTTAGTGTATTTTAGTATATGTTAGTCTATTTTAGTATCTTTTAGTGTATTATAGTATATTTTAGTGTATTTTAGTATGTTTTAGTGTATTTTAGTATATTTTAGTGTATTTTAGTATATTTTGGTATAATTTAGTGTATTATAGTATATTGTACTTTAGTGTATTTTAGTATATTCTAGTGTATTTTAGTATATTTTAGTGTATTTTAGTATATTTTATTGTATTTTAGTATATTTTAGTTTACTTTAGTATATTTTAGTGCATTTTAGTATATTTTAGTGTATTCTAGTATATTTTAGTGTATTTTAGTATATTTTGGTGTATTTTAGTATATTTTAGTGTATTTTAGTATATTTTAGTGTATTTTAGTATGTTTTAGTGTATTTTAGTATATTTTAGTGTATTTAAGTAAATTTTGGTATAATTTAATGTATTATAGTATATTGTACTTTAGTGTATTTTAGTATATTCTAGTGTATTTTAGTATATTTTAGTGTATTTTAGTATATTTTATTGTATTTTAGTATATTTTAGTGTACTTTAGTATATTTTAGTATATTTTAGTCTATTCTAGTATATTTTAGCTTATTCTAGTATATTTTAGTGCATTTTAGTATATTTTAGTGTATTCTAGTATATTTTAGTGTATTCTAGTATATTTTAGTGTATTTTAGTATATTTTAGTGTATTTTAGTATATTTTGGTGTATTCTAGTATATTTTAGTGTATTTTAGTATATTTTAGTGAATTTTAGTATATTTTATTGTATTTTAGTATATTTTAGTATATTTTGGTATACTTTAGTATATTTTAGTCTATTCTAGTATATTTTAGTGTATTCTAGTATATTTTAGTGCAAATTAGTATATTTTAGTGTATTCTAGTATATTTTAGTTTATTTTCGCATATTTTTAGTGTATTTTAGTATATTTTAGTGTATTTTAGTATGTTTTAGTATATTTTAGTCTATTCTAGTATATTTTAGTTTATTCTGGTATATTTTAGTGTATTTTAGTATATTTTAGTGTATTTTAGTATATTTTAGTGTATTTTAGTATATTTTAGTGTATTCTAGTATATTTTAGTGCATTTTAGTATATTTTAGTGTGTTCTAGTATATTTTAATGTATTTTAGTATATTTTAGTGTATTTTAGTATAGTTTAGTGTATTTTAGTATATTTTAGTATAATTTAGTGTGATATAGTATATTGTACTTTAGTGCATTTTAGTATATTTTATTGTATTTTAGTATATTTTAGCGCATTTTAGTATATATTAGTATATTTCAGTATATTTTAGTATATTTTATAGTATATTTTAGCATATTTTAGTGTATTTTAGTATATTTTAGTGTATTCTAGTATATTTTAGTGCATTTTAGTATATTTTAGTGTATTCTAGTATATTTTAGTTTATTTTGGCATATTTTTAGTGTATTTTAGTATATTTTAGTGTATTTTAGTATATTTTAGTGTATTTTAGTATATTCTAGTGCATTTTAGTGTATTTTGG
>JASKUP010000184.1:0-58184 GCA_030448955.1 Trichopoda pennipes | reverse complement strand
TATTAATTTAAAGACAACTTATAGCAGATGCAAATAAACGGAAAATTTGGTCAAATATTGTAACTATTCACGCTCAAAATTTATGAATTATATCAAAATTTCTCGAAGTTTAAAGAACTAATTGAAAAAAGAACAAATTATTACAGTTCCATGCCTTGGCCAACACAACAAAAATGATCTGACAAACAAAAAAAACAAATTTTTAAATAAAAAAATTTAATATTCTTTTTTTTTTAAAGAGAAGTAGCACTTCAGGCAACAATGCCTATTTAGTCAAGTACCCGTGCTACATTATTTAGGAAAAGGATAGAAAAGAGATGAAACAGGTGGTGAAAGTAGAAGGATAGTCGGAAATTAAATGCCGTATAAAGGACAGCACAGTAACCAGTGACTATGCATTCATCGCTGAGCAGCCCCACCGACAGTCAGTTTTTATTTTTTGTAGTGAAAAAACCAAGGTCTTCGTTGGGAATCGAACCCACAACCCCATATTGATAAAGCTAGTACACTACCTACTAGTCTACAGGGGCACCTAACTGACATTTCTAAAAGCAGTGGGATGCCACATGTATGCTGATGACGTGCAGGTTTATAACAGTACCTGGATTAATGACGTTCTATGTGTGTGAATAGGATAAATGACGATTTGCACATGATCAATCGCTGGGCCATGTCTAATGGTTTATATATCAATGCTTCGAAGTATTGTCCTCTCGAAAGCTAGGAGAACTCTGATTAACATTAATGTGAGAATTGACGGGAATGTAATCGAATTGCTTCGAATGCTTCGAAGTATTGTCCTCTCGAAAGCTAGGAGAACTCTGATTAACATTAATGTGAGAATTGACGGGAATGTAATCGAATTGGTAGAATTGGCATCTAATTTGGGCGTAATTTTTAACAACAGAATGAGCTAGACTAATTACATTACCTCTGTCGTTGGCAGAGTTTACAGTAAACTTCGCGCCCTATGGTCGTTAAAGGACTCTACGCCGCATGCTATTCGCATGTTTTGGCAAAGATTTATCTAATTCCTTCGCTTCTTTACGGCTGTGAAATCTATGCCAATTGTGACAATAAGGACAAGCGCAGACTGAAAGTCGCATATAACAATATTGCCCGTTATATATTTCATTTTTGGAATGACATTCGATGATCTTCTAAAATATAGGTGTCTAATTTTCTTGCACAGTATCATCATCTCGAAACAACCATCTTATCTATTTGATAGGATAGTTTTTTCAAGATCTCATCGTGTTAGGAAAATTATCCAGCAGAAATACAAGAGTCTGTTATCTCAACGTCACTTTTTTATAAATGCAGCCAGTCTTTCGAACTCTTTGCCAAATTCTTTACAGAAAATAGGCAACGCAAATTTATTTAAGAAGAAGCTCTATAAATCATTTAGTTCTACCCAACCTTGACTTAATTTTTATGTTAACACATTTTACATTTCTTTCGATTTAATTAGTTTTTATTATTTCTTGACATTTATTTCATTGTATACCTGTGTATTGTCCATGCCTTGTTTCTAGATTTAAGTTTTATAATAACTCAATTTGTATATGTTAAGGATCAATAGCACCGTCGCTTACAAGATGTTATCATCTTATTGTGCTAGTTGTCTAAAGAATAAATAATAATAATAATAATAATAAGAAATTTTTTAGATTTTATCTATAAAATCTGTAGCCAAGGATTGTTACTCATTTATTACGCACGGCTTGCTCCTCTGATTTATTATATTTTTTTCTGTTTTTCTCTTAATAACCTTAATATCATATAACTTTTTAAAATAACTTAACAAAATAATCGAATAACTTACGAAAGAATTTTTTAAAGAAATTTTATGTTGGTTTCGTGCATTTTATAATATTATTTTGTATGATTTTCTGTGTCGTTATCTAACTGTGTAAAAACCGCAATATGATTTGGGGTCACAACAGGTTGGGTGTAACCAAAGGGCACATATAACGCAATATAAAGCATTCACCTTAAGCACACATGCAAGTTGTGGTTTAAATACAGAATCATAATAATTCTTGCAGTTGTTTTATATGTTTTTATAAAATGTTTATGTTTTTGTGATTACAGATTTTTATGGGGCAAGTAGTGAACTGAATCTAATAAATTTGATGAACATTTAATTTTTATACTTCAGACTACATGAGATTCTACAGAAAAAAATAATTTTTTATTGCTAAGCGATTTATTTTTTCCGGACATCTTAATTTTTAAATTTTCTTTATACTTATTGGTGATGGCGTAAAATATTCTGCCAATGTTTACAGTTTTGTAAGAAATGAAAAAAAGCCTCAAAATTATGATACTTTTTTACTTACACCTCTGGAATTTGTGATTATTTTTTGATGTTTTGCGTTATTTTGTAGTACTGCTCGCTAAAAAAAGCTGGTAAATTGTTACTCAGCATTAGCTTTCAATATTTTTAGTTTGTTGTAGTAAAAATGGTTGCATTGTGGTAATTTGGTTCCTCCAAGCAGTCAAATTAGGTCGCATGGGCACCGATCAGTTATGTAACATTGAGGGCATAACAATGTCGTCCTAAAATTTATTATAAAATCATTTAACATAACTGATGACAGATAACGCATATAACGTGGTGCGATATACAAGAGAATTCTGAATATGCGTGATCTTCAAGTGTACAGTTGCCCTTCCATGGCTCGAGCATTCAAAAATATCCATATCTGAAGATATTAACTTTAAACCATACTAGATAAAACTAAAACGTAGGGATGCCACTTAATATTGGCATACAGCTGGCTACGCCAGAATAGAATATAAAAGAACAAAGGTTACTCCTGACTGCCGCGCACAGATACAACAACACATTTCATTTTGGAACCGTAAATTAACAACAGTATCTGATCCCGCAATTTTAATAGCTTAACAATTTTATTTTGTTTGTTTCATGCTTTTAAAATCATTTTCCATTTAAAACTAAGAAAATATTTTCTATTTGCTAGAAATACATCAAAAATCTTAAATTGTTTTCAATGAAAACATTTTTTTATTGAATAATACAATACAACATCCTATTATTAAATTTTTAAGCAGCTTAAATTAATTTTGTAATTAGTTTCTAATAGCTAAGAAATACAAAAATAAAACTTGTACTGGTTTTTAATTGAGGTAAACTCAAAGAGTGTCAAACCACAATGAAACCAGAAATTAATTCTTCATTTCTAATTTATCTTAAAAAAATAAATTTATTTAAAAAGAATATTCAAATGATTCAAAACAAGTAAATGTTTAAAGCAAATTTATTTGTACACATTTCTACAAATCGTGTTAATGTCATATAGTGTAATGTAATTTTGCATACGCAACTCTTATAATAAATTCTCTTTTGGGCTCTTCAAACACAAAAGGTTTTAGATTTTCAAAATTTAAATCATTTGAAGATGAAAATTTTTGTTTTTGTTCATTAGCTGTTTCTTCGATTGTCTATTTAACCAACGGACAGTCCCTTAAGACTGCAAAAAATTTAAATTGTAAATCAAATGAACTTTTACGGAAGCATTTACACACAAAAAATCCTTTTCGTGTAAATGTGAAGTCAATGGCATACAAATGTCTAACGTACATTTTGCTTTAAGTGCTTTCTTTCATGTTTTTTTTTATATTCTTTCTGTACTCTCTATGCAACAAATTTTTACGTGTCATAATCTTTACTAAAAACCTTAGTTAAGATTTATATTCTTAAATTTGTAAAATTCTAATATTTTAGAATAATTTTTGTATGAATTTATTTCAACAAATTGCTTATTTACAAAATCTTAATTTGTTCCTAAGTCTTAAGTAAAACATTGAGTTTTAAACTTTTCTCGGAAATCCTCTCACTTAGCCAGAAAGCTATGAATATTTTTTCCATTAAGGAAATTCAAAATAAATTTAAGCCTGGTATTCAAAAAAGAATGATCTCAATACCAACAATAGCTGGACCAAGTTATCATTGAGCAAGATATTGCTAGAAAACATTTTACATAACAGCTTAGAACATAATTAAAAACATTAATTCAGAAGTAATTCGTTACAAGTTGCAAATTAAAAAAAAACCCATCTTAGCTGATCACTACTTCTGTTAATTCCGTATGCAGGGCTGTTAACTGATTTACCACTTCAACAAAGAAACTTAGACGATGCCCTGGTTTTTTTTTGTAATAAAAAGCCAAGCTGTAATAATAATATTTAGGAGATTGTAAAACAGCGATAGCATTGGTTGTTACTGTGACTAATGCTGCATTGTCAGGAGTGTTCTTCTCTTCTTATAATATAATAACAGTTATTCATGTGGTCGACAGTTATTAGATTTTTTAAATGACAATGAAAGAAATGTTTGATTCGATCGAACGATGCCATCCAGTTCAAGTGACATTCACTTTATTCTGTTCATCTAATACATTTTAACCTCGAGAATCAAATTGTTTTCTTAATATAATCACTGTGAAATACAGCCATCGCACAGTGGTTCAGAATTGTTTTTCATCGGCCAAACTTAATAACTTTTAAACTAACGAAGATTCCTTAGTAGGATTTTAGTGAATAGATAAGATCTTAAGTTTTTATTCAGTTTGAGTGTTATTAAAATCAACACAGTGATTGTTAGGAAATTTAAGGTAAGAGTGGAACTTTTATTATTTCTAACATAGAATTTCGCGCTTTATTTTTATTTTTGATCAAAAGAGGCCTTGTCCGCTGGGGAAGCATACTACTTTGTTTTGCCGCCATTTTGGTAAACATCAGTATTGAGAGTTAATATTTGGCAGTCGTGAAGTAGACACGTGGCAAATTTATTGTGAAAAAATATTCGCTAAAACAACGCGTTTTAATCGTTAAAATATTTTATCAAAATCAATCATCGATTACTGTGACGATGAGAAAGTTACGCAAAACAACGTGCCACCGACACGCACTATCTATTGTGTGATAGGGCAAAATTGTTCAAAACAATCCATCAACCACAATTAGACATAGTGCTCAAGATCTTGGTCTTCAAAGAACAACCTTGGCCACAAATTTGCACAAGGATTTGTATTTGTTTCCATATAAGATTACGTTGACACAAGAGCTTCTTCCGTAAACCACTTACGCCGCCGTACATGTGCCAATAGCATGTACAACCCATGACAACCCCGATTTTCATGAAAAAATCATTATGAATGGCGAGGCACGTTTTTATTTGAAAGAATATGTGGATAAACATATCTGAAATGTGTGAGAATGTAATGAAAAATGTGCCCAAAATAACACGCATTTGTGAGGGCAACAGAGGCGGACATTTAACTGATATTGTTTTTCATACATAATTGCCGACGTTAAATAACACATTTATTAATATAAGATCCATTCTCTTTCATTTAATCAAAAATTATAAACATACAAAGTTAATAGTATACCGGAGGACAATCTGTAAAAATTAAATCATCTTTATAAAAACAATGAAGTGGAAGTGAATGGAATGAATGAAGTAAATCAAAATTATAATTATTATTAATTTGGCTGCAATATTACTTGTAAATATTCCATATTCAGCTCCGTATTACTTCTGTCCTGTAGCAGTTCCTTAGCTTCGCAATGCAGGTATGAATGATCTAATTTCCTTTGATTTTCAGTGCTAGAGATGAAAGGAGTAGATGTTGCCAATAATGTTTTAAACGAATTTCTTTTGCAGAACTTCGTGGTATTTTTCTCATATTACGTGCTGTGTAAAATCCTTTTTTCTTGAGCTTGCACCGATATATCTCCAATTGGTAATAAATGGCGCTTAATAATATCTTTCCCATGATGTGCACTTTTGTAGATATACTTCCCCATGGGTATTTGGATATATTAATGCTAGCGGCTTACTTGGCGTAATCAGCAAATTTCCTAGCATTTACCCCTATATGCTCTTTGCATGAAATGACTTCGATAACTGTATTAAATCCTGTACCTGTTATAATAAATGTAGTTTTGAGATTTAGAAAGAATTGTAGTGCATCCAGTAGTCATACGGCATGTGTAGTGTATGCAAGCCAACACAACTCATGTAGAGTGTTACAATAACCCAGTTGTAAATATGCTGACACATTTGGGATATCAAATACAATGTTATTGACATGTGTTGTGTTGTTGACCGCTTGCATGTTACCGATACTATTTGTTCATATTCAAATTCATATTCAAATTCAAATTCATGTTCATATTACAAATTGAGTGGAATTAGAAATCACTCAATTCTAGATTATAAGTTAGATTTGCATAAGTAGTATATAAGCCATAGAAAATTAAATAAAGAAAAGACTAATATCTGATAACTTTAGCTGGCAGTACTTGCCTTGTTTCATTTGTTAGTTTCTATCTTCTGGCAGTTCTTTTGAACGCCTAAACCACTAGCTCACACCCTATACAGCTATTAAAATATAGAAAGGGCTATAGGGAACCATCATAATCTTTCAACATCCTGTTATTCCTTTACATGGCGATCCTGCCATCTTAGTCCTTTATACTTTTACATCCTTTACATGGCGATCCTGCGGACGACCCTGCGAACGATCAATAAATCCTGAGCTCCTGTTCCTGTAACAACATACCTAAACATCCAATGACATCCCAAGAAGAAGTAGACCGAATTTTTGTGAAGTGGGAACGATTCTTAAACACCTTCGAATATACAACAACCACACATCCCAGAATACATACCAACTCCAAGAAATGCCGGTCCAAAACCAATATCAATAGAGGATTATCGAAAGCGACAGATAGGTAAACAACGGATAAGTGAAGTCGAAAATAAACCGATACAAAAAAAGAAGCGAGCGGGAAAGCAGTTCCAGATAAGGAAGGCAATAGCAATCCAATATGAGAAGCTGAATCTGGCGACAAGTATCGAAGAAAAAAAATCAATTAAGCATAAAATTAAAGAATTAAGAAAACAATAGAATAAGTACAAATAAATAAAGACAGTAGAATAAATACAAATAAGCACAAAACAAAAATAAAATAATTTAATTCAAATTTACATTTAAAATTTCATAAGCAGAAGCTAAATTCAAATTTAATAATTATATTCCTTACCTAAAACTGGAAAATTCAAATTCAAGAAATAAATAAAAAAAAGGGAAAACATACAATATTAATATAAAATTATTATGGTAGGTCCCATCTGGGGAAACAAGATAAATGACAAAATGGGTAAGCCCCAAAGTAAAATTGAACGTCAAGAAAATATTGTAACCTATGGGGAAGCAAAAAATGAGAAAATGATACCGGATCACATACTAACCCTATTAATAGTAATAATTATAATATTCATAGCTTATAAAATAAACAGATATTTTAAGAATTATGTATTCAAATATAACTATAGAAATACAATTAAATACAATTAATTAAACAGCAGTATGAAAATAAAATCATATAAAAAAACAAAAAAAAAAAAAAATGCCTAACAACGACATAATAGAACCATCAATACTCCACCCTTTTTAGTACTAAGAAAAAAGAATATGGAGAATAAGAATAAAAGGAGAGTCGTAGTAAATTTAAGAAAACTAAAAAAAAGAAATGAAAAAAAAAGAAAAAAAAAACAAATATATATAAATATAAATATATGTAATATCCCACAAAATTATTCAAATTATGTAGTAACAATGTACATATTTTTCACCTCCGTATAATATAAATTAGATATTTTTAATATACATTTAAAAATATATTGATATACCCTCTATTATTAACGGAAAACCATACCAAAAATGTAATATATATAATAATCAACATATAACAAAAAAAAATTCTTAGAAACTAAGTTTATTAATATTATATAAAAATATCCACATTAAATGTTATTTTAACAAAAGATTTTTTTATTATATTTAGTTTAAATCTCCTTTAAAACAAAACATATACAATAACATTATTAATGCAAACAATTCACAAATAACCATAATCATTCATGCAATAAAACTACAACTTTGGGAAGATTGCGTCATATTCAATAATGAATTAAAACAGAGAAATTGTTTTAGTAATTCGATAGCACCAAAATACGGATAACACACATTAAAATTTTAAACACAATAACCAACACAGTAACCTTAGAAGATATTCAATTACAAACTGACCCACTAAAATTTATGAAATATTAAACTACAATAAAGTAAAACAACAGAGAATGTTTTCATAGAATTAACAGATTGAAGACAATGACGATTATACTAAAACGGGGTTAACGAACACATTTAGGAAAGACCAAACAATATGTCACCTATAAAATGGAAATTAAGAGTCAAAAATTTTTGAAGTAAAATATTAGTACAATAGCAATGAAAAATTGGAATAACAAATGTAAATACAATGAGGCAAATAAAAGAATATAAGGAAGATAAAAGAAATAAAGATACAAACTTAAGAAAAGAGGCACTTAACAAAAATAATGAAAATCAAGAGGCAAACAAAAATTTTAATAACGCACAGATACCTAGGGATAATATGGAAAAATGCAATTCTCAGAAGTCTGATCAACTTCACATATGGGAATGCACCTCCATTAATATTATAAAGAATATGAAGAAATTGCAATTTAATTAAATAGAAAATATAGAAGAAGAAGATATAAAAAATGTCGACATTATAATTGAGAAAAATATTGTGCACATAGGTCGTAATGATAATTCATCGGAACCAGTTCCGACTATGAAGAAATTACGTACCCAGAATAACGAGGAAGATGAAAAGCTAGCAAGATTCAGTGATAACTCAGCGAAACTAGATTCGATTCTGAGGAAACTGATATCTAAAATGAAGGGAGAAGAAATTAAAGAATTAGCGCTACCAACAAAAGATAAAATATTTAAAATATATACAAAAGAAGACTTAAAAGAAGCATATGCAAATATAAAAGTAAATAACGGAAGTCCTCAATTAAGAATAATAATATACAAGCCCTCTAAAAGAATATCAGATGACATAATTAAATATAAATTGAATTTCATATTACAGGCCACTTGGGAATTGGAAAAAGAATTATAAAATTATAAAGAAGATGCATTTGGAAAAACATGAAAAAGATGGTAAAGAAATTTATAACGTACTGTGACACTTGAAACAAACAAAACACATAATAGAACCTCTGACACAAAAACTCTAAACAACAGTTTTGAAGCGATTTCACTTAACACGGTAGATCTTCTTCTTATCTCAAATGAGAACCGGTACATCATAACAGTTACGGGGTCAAATTAAAATTTGTATTGAATGAAACATAATGAATTAAAATATAGGAGATCTACTTTTAGTAAAAATAGAAAATAAAAAAAAAAAATTTTGTTATAAGGGCCCGTACAAAAATTATAAGAAAAAATAATGTTAATATCACAATAGAATATAATGGAAAAGAAACAGAATTCCACAATAACCTGCTAAAACCATACAATAAATTGTAGACTAAGGAAATAATGTATTGTTTTATCTATTGTATGATATAATACTAAATTGGCATAAAAATAAAATTATCAATAAGTACACTACATTGTAAAACATGAAAACAAAAAGCGCTGCACTTCACGCCGTATTCCACAGAAATCTTACCGTACTTCTTTCATAAATACGGTACGATTTTCTTGACGGTGAGGGTGTAGTGCATCCAGTAGTCATACGGCATGTATAGTGTATGCAAGCCAACACAACTCATGTAGAGTGTTACAATAACCCAGTTGTAAATATGCTGACACATTTGGGATATCAAATACAATGTTATTGACATGTGTTGTGTTGTTGACCGCTTGCATGTTACCGATACTATTTGTTCATATTCAAATTCATATTCAAATTCAAATTCATGTTCATATTACAAATTGAGTGGAATTAGAAATCACTCAATTCTAGATTATAAGTTAGATTTGCATATGTAGTATATAAGCCATAGAAAATTAAATAAAGAGAAGACTAATATCTGATAACTTTAGCTGGCAGTACTTGCCTTGTTTCATTTGTTAGTTTCTATCTTCTGGCAGTTCTTTTGAACGCCTAAACCACTAGCTGACACCCTATACAGCTATTAAAATATAGAAAGGGCTATAGGGAACCATCATAATCTTTCAACATCCTTTACAGAATATTTTTGCCATCATTTGTATTAGGAAATCTTTGATTTGTTTGTTCTATAATTAATTCATGTTTAGGAAATGCATCTTAAAAATGTTTAAGTTTTAAATTCCCAAGCTGTTTGTTAATCTCATTATATCTTACTGATCCTGGAAACCCAAAGTCCAAATCATAAACGATTTTCCGTATGTGTTTGATAAACCAAGTTCTTTTATGTAGTGGGGGTAATCCAAATTCAAGAATTGACTTTGTCGGTGCTTAGTTTAACTGACTTGATGTTGTTTTGTTTATAATACCGTTTGTCTCAGCCTGGGAAAATTTACCCTCTAACATTAAAAGCGCTAATTGGTTATATCAGCTTTTATATTACGTAGTACATTTTAAATGGTATAATAAGTTTTCTTTTTAAGTTCAGTATTTAGTGCAGTATTTAATAGACGGTAATGTTTGTTTACCAAATTTTTTGGTATTTTAACGCCAAGACTTACTTGGCGTTAAAATGTAATAAAAAAATATGTTGGGACAATAAAAATTAATTATGAGTTACCATGCATCGTTGAATGCTTAAAACAAAACTCAGTATATCGAAAAAAGGTTTTTATCTTATTAACATATTTTTGATGCGTCTGTTATCATATATTAGGTAAAAAATAGTATTATTACAAGAACTTCACAGCAAATGTAACAAAATAGCTATTCTGGGCCTAAAAAACTTCTAGGAAACCAGAAATGAGGACTTTAGAAAAGGCTGCTCTACCTTTTTATTTATCCAATAAATTTAAAATTTTGGATCTTATTTTGCCAAAACTTACTGCATGTATATGAATGTCACTTAAAAGATGGTGATAGTTAATAAATAATTTTTCGTTTGTCAATTAATTTTGATAACCAAATTTGATTTTCAGACATAAAATAAAATACATATAAGAAATTTTCTGAAAATTTCTGAAAATATTCAAAGTCTGTAGGTTGCTAAATAATTTTGTTATTCAGTTCAATATTTATAAAATTCTATTTTATTTTAAATCATTTTTTCGTATTTTCTGATAGGAAAAATATTAAAGCATAAAGCAAAAACATTAACTTAAATTACTTTTTTCGTTGTGTTTTTAAAATATATTTATTCACAAATGCTCCTTTTGTCCAAAAAGCATTATTATTTCTTGTTTTCTTTTGTTATGGAATCAAGGTAGGTTGGCAAAACGTGCATGTTTTCGTTTGTGTTTTCTTAATATGTGGGATTGTACAGGAAGTGATAAAGTAGAATTTTCAAAAGTTTTAGTTAAAGAAAAGAAAGAGAAACTGCTAAAATTATACTCGATAGCAAATAGAACTGAACAATAGCAGATTAGGTATTAATAGAAAGTGATTTATTTTCTGGAGGATATACAATAATAGAAGAGAAAATTCTTTTATGTTTTAGTAAAGCTTTTTTTTAAATTTTATTAATAACAAGTAAGATGAATTTAAGGATGCATTAAACGTTGTTTTAAATAAGCAGGTTGAGTTGTATGTTTTGGTAATATAGTGATTCTTTAATTGCACCATGTCTGTATTTTTATAACAATTTATTATTCACGGTGTTGCAAATTTTCTTTATGGGTTTGGCTGCATTTGTGCACCTAAATAATTTATTTTTATATTTTTTACCCTTCACTAGGGTACTACAATGCTGATTAAGTAAAGTATATGTATCCCGGATCCCTATACATAAGGAAAACGATTTAGAAATGTTCGTCTGTCAATTCATTAGTGTTCATGTTGGTTCACTTTCCCAAAGCCAGAAGCGCAATAGAAATCTGCCTCTTAACAGTGGAGATGTGCTCAAAAAAAGCGTTCGCTTCTATTTTTCATAGAATTTTGTACTATTATTTTTGCCTATTGAAAACTGAACACGCAATTAAAAACCCACAGTACCAAGAAAACTGCCTTTCACTTAACAATCGAAAATTCAGTATAATGTGACATTTGTACCAAAAATTTCACATCACAAAAAAAGTTAGTTTTGTCAAACCAAAAATTTAAAAAATTATACTTTCGACTAAAAAAGTTTAAAATTTATGGTATAATATAATTATGAGTTATTAAAAAATATTGCCTAATTTTTTTTTAAGCATAAATGTCAATTTAAGTAATTTTTTAAAGTGGCATTGCAGAAGTTTGTAAGTGTACGAAGTTATATGAATATGCGATTTTTATTTCTAAAATCAAAAGATGTAACGAGTAACACCGTTTTAATCTGTTTAGGGTGGTAAGTGTAGCTGGAAACTTGAAAGTAAAAGGTGGTAATGGTAAACACAAGTTAAGTTTGCTTTCCTATGATTAGTTATGTAAGAACAACAGTGGTTACCGATTGGTTGAAGGGAGATCTAACGTAAAAAAAGTGGTAAATGGGCCCAGATTTTTACGTTTCCTCTTACTTCGAAATGTATGAGAGCATATATGTGGAGGAAACGGACCTCAACCGTCTCGCAATTTAACTTGGTAATTTTATTTCAAAAAACAAAATGATTATGCAAGATAATAAGCAGAATAAAAGCGGATGACGAAAGAACCTAAAATAAGCATGATAGTTTAAGGCAACTCTTGGACGATAAATATAATTTTTTTTTGTTCAGTTTCTTTTACATATATCTGTTTCAAATATATTAATGATATTAAAGTAATTCAAATATTTCCTTATTAAAATTATTAATATTTAAATGTAGTCTTTTTTATGGTATTGAATTCAGATAAGAAAACGCTGTTTTAATTATATTTTAGTGAATTATTTGTATTACAGATATACAGCCATAGCATAAAAACTTGAAGTAGGTTTAACTGCCGTTGTTAAGCACAATTTCCTAAAGTTGTATTCAAAAAACGTTTTTATCTTAACATACCTTTGTTAACTTTAAAGTAGGAAAAACCTACTTTAAACCTACAATAAATTGACAGTTCAATTTTATTATTGAAAGTTCAAAAACAAAACAAATTGTGTTTACAATAAACTGAGCCGTTTATTTTAAAAGTGGCATAAGTTACTTTGTTATTGTCAGCTTTTTATTTTAAATTAGTTTATATAACATTTTAATTTTTAGCCATTTCAACTAGTCTGTATTTAGTTTTCTTTCTGAAACGGATATTTCTTATGATGAAATAAAATCTTTTTTCTCCATGTTGTGCACGGTGAAGGACTTTTTCGACAGGGGGCTATTACTACTATTACTATCTTGTCCTTTACATAAGTCACTATGTGCAATAATATGCTTTTGAGTTGTGACATTTTAAGATATTTTATACAACACGAAGCAACCTCCTGAGAATAAAAAAGTAACAAAATAATGCTAATTATGTGTAGTATATTAGATATCACTATAATATAGTTCAGTAAACTGCACTTTTCTTTCGTACTAATAAAGTCCAATAATCACAATAATACTTCACACACACTTATTACATGTTTCCATTTCTTTCGCACTAAGCTCGGTAATTAATTACCTGAGTACATCGACTAACGCCACTTTCAAAATAAACATTTTTGTTATACCGTTAATTATCAACGCTCCTCGCAAACAAATCTCAATACTTCTTAACTTATTAATTCCAAATTTATTAAAAATGCAAAAAAACTGTTCGGTTATAAAAAAATTTTTTTATAAAAAAATTTTTTCCTGAAGAAGCTTTCCAAAGGAAAGCGAAATATCGTGAAGAAAAAAATATATAAAAAAAGATCTTAAAAAGAAAAAAGATATTTAAAAAATTTTCCTGAAGAAGCTTTCCAAAGGAAAGCGAAATATCGTGAAGAAAAAAATATATAAAAAAAGATCTTAAAAAGAAAAAAGATATTTATTAAAGATAAATAAAAAAGATCGGTTTAAAAAAACAATAAAAATTTTACAAAAATATAATTTTAATTAATTATTTTAAACAAAAGTTTTATTTATGTACATATAATCAAAACAAAGCTCGTTATGCGAATAATTATTTTTTTAATATGAACAAATTCTTTGTAAGTTCTTCGTAAGCCTTGCAAATTGATCTTTTTTGGGTGCTCTGCTTTTTACTAAAAAGATTAATAAAAAAAATAAAAAAATATGTTGATTTTGCTGAAAACAATAAAAACATTTTTTATTGATCTAACTACCCGGATAAATAATATTCATTTTTATACATCGTCAACTACAACGTAACAACTGAAAATAGTGGCATTGCCAGAATCAAAATACTAATTTTACTAAAGCATACATTAGCTAAAGTGTTGTTCATTAATACCATTTTTTAACAAACGTCTGTTAGCCTTAAAGTGTTTGTTAACTAACGTGTACTTTAAAGCTCAAGTAAACGTTTTTTATGCATACAGCCGTTAGTAACTAAAAAATATTAAACTAAAATTTGAAAGCTATTATGATTAAAATGTTTTTAATCAAAGTAGTTTTACTGAAAAGTATTAACAATTTATTTGCTAAAATAACACAAGACAACCACGCCACAAGGTCTAGCAATAATCTTTATAGAATCGTAGATTATTATTTTTTATTTTATGTTATTTTCTGAAAAACATAACATAAGATTAACTACATAAGACAATTAAAGTAATTAAATGAAAAAAGGGAATAATAGCTGCCTAGAATTTCAACTCCGAGTCTTGTTTTTATCAATATTTTTAGATTATTTAGATTATTTTCTTGAATATTAGATTAATGTTATTCTTGTTTGTTTTGTGTTTTTTTTTATTCTAAAAATTTTTGATTATTTTGAATTTGTTGGTCAACAATTTTTTAATTTTTTTTTAATAATTAACAAATTGTTTATACAGTTTTTGTTTTTCCTGAAGATGCCAACCAATGATTTGGCGAAATATCGAGAAATAATATAAAAAATAAAGATTAACTGAATTTTTTATAAAAAAGACCGAGTACTTAAATAATACATTACTTATAAAATATTAAAAATGTCAAATAACTATAATAATTAAATAAGAGTATTTCGTATATTGTTTATTTTTTTCTTCTTTTTTAAGAGAAGTAGCACTTCAGGCAACAATGCCTATTTAGTAAAGTACCGTGCTACATTCTTTAGGAAAGGAATAGAGAAGAGATGGAACAGGTGGTGAAATTAGAAGGATAGTCGGAAATTAACTGCCGTATAATAAGACAGCATAGCGACCAGTGACTATGCCTTCATCGCTGAGCAACCCCACCGACAGTCAATTTTTATTTTTGTAGTGAAAAAAAACCAAGGTCTTCGTTGGGATTCCAACCGACAACCCCCATATTTACAAGCTAGTACACTACCTACTAGCCTACAGGGCACCTTAAATGGGAATCATAGTGTTCCTTGTAAAAAAAAATAGTGGAGAGATTAAAAGACAAATAATGAATTTCGCATAATCCTTCGTTGCGATTTGGATATTAACAATATTTGAATATTGCTAAAGTTTCAGCCTTAAAAATGGAGCAGTGGTTATCAGTTTGTCTACAGTTAATAATTTTACTATCTTGCAAAGGATGTGAAATTTTGCAATTTAAAACCAACAGTGTACAGAAAATTCAAGTTTTGCTTTATAAAGTGGTCGGAAATGGCTTTAAAGACTTTTTGATATACAGAACCTGGTGTTGTTGTATTTTAAGGTTGAACATGTAGGGTATATCCCCCCTGAGCTGTGGTGTAACAAAGAAGAAGTTCTGATGGCTGTTTTAAGAAACGAATACGAAGTTGAAGACCGATATTACGCGAGAGTTTTATGCACCGTGAAACGGTAGACTCGGTTGTAGGAGTCTTTTTATGTAATTATTCTCGAAGTCATTTCCAATAATATTTTATTATGACTGGTGAAAAATTTTCGAATTAGCTTATAGGTGAGCCTGCTGAGGATATGCCAGCTTCTTAAAGCATTTTATTTTCTTTTAGCTAGTAAATTTAAACCGCAGCTACATTGAACTACTTTCAACTGTACTGTGCATTTAAAAGCTAATCAGCATATTTTTTCTGCTTGGAATACGAAAACATTGTAGTACAAAATAAGTACAAATAATCAAAACGTTAAACAAATAAATAAACATAATTTTTATAGTTTAAGATTACTTCATTTCTAGATTAAAGTAATGTTTACTATCAACTATTTAAAGTAGGATATTGCAGCATTTGTTCTTAAAAATAAAAATTTTAAAAGGGCGAACCGCATTGCGTTGTTGGCTTTTACCTTAAGTCCATTCTTACAAAATTTACTATGTTTCCTCAAGTTAACAAATTACGATATTTCTGCAAAATATTCTTTATTAAAACTTAAAGTATTTAATTAATTATTGCGGAGAAAGTGCCCGCCTCGCAACTATTTACATAACATTATCTTTTAACAATGTAGTTTTCTTATAAAATTTAACATTATTCTATTACTCTAATATTAAATGTGACTTATTCACATCAACCATTGTTTATCAATGTATAAATCTTAAGAAGTTTGCTGAAATGCAGCAGACTGAGCTCTAGTTTCCTTTATTTAAAACCACTTTTTCAAAACAGGACTTTTCACCACTTTTTCTGTCAATTGCTTAATATGTATATTAATATATATAGCAAAATCAATACTTAAATATTTACGGCAAAAATGTGTATATTTCATTTAGATTTTTCAGGCTTAAATACATTTACCATGCAAATTTTTAAAGGGATTTAATCTTTGATAAATCGACGTTTTTTTTAAAGAAAACATCGGTTAGTCTTTCATTTTTAAAATATTAATTGTTGTACTTAAAATAAAACTAAGCAATGAGCATTATGTTACATAGTTTATTTTAATTTATCCAGACATAACAAGCTTTTAAGAAAATTTTGAAACAGACCACAATAAAATTTGTTCATAAGAAAAACTCTCTGCTGTAGAAACCATTAAGTTTTTAGCTATACTTTATATGATTTTTGGCATACGTCCAACATATGGTGTATTGCATTCATATAATGGGTGTATAAAATGTCATAAAGGTTATGCTATTGCAAATTACTAAACACACTGCTACAAGCTAAATTAACAATTTTTTACACTGAAAATAAATATTTAAATTTTCCTATCATTAACTGTAAAGTTAGAACCCCAACATTTTTTCTACGAAATAGGTAGAAGAGTTGTGTGTGTGTGGAAGAAAATTTTTGTTGCAAGTATGTGCTATGAAAGAGCAATAATATAATGGTTATGTGGGGCATTTTTTTCTCTTATATTAATCTTGAACAATAATATTTTATGCTTTTATATTTTGGTTCTAATGAATTATGGATTTAAATGGTGTTAGGATTAGGAAATTAAAAGAGGTGGGATATAGAATCTGCTAGGTTATACCTGCAAAAAATATACATTAATATAAAGTTGCAAAGAAGCGATGTAATACATGTTTATTCTAAACCGTCTCAATAAAGCGACAGAAAACCTTGTGAAAGAGTAACTAAAGTTTATGAAAGAGTAACTGAAATTGAGGAGCTTTTAACACAATTCTATAAGAGAAGTATACATTAGTTTTAAATTGACGAACTATCTTGTTAAAATAAGTGAGCATCATTTTATATTTATTTTCTTTTTTAATTTCTTATATTTTGCTAAGTTGCTGTGTAAGAAGAACTTTCATTATGTTTCAAATTTTTGTAACGACATATTTTCACCGTATGTGAGGGTATAGTTCGTAGCCTTCAGCATTCGTTAGAAAAACAGATTTCTTTGTTTCTCTTTAACTAAAAGACGAACGACACTTCTCTTTCTAAATAATAAAACGAGTGACACCTCTCTTTTTCTTTTCTTAAACTTTATAATTTTGTTTTTTAATTATTATTTTTTTTAGATTAACTTGAAATCTATTACACGGTGTTAACTATCGCGCCATTGACCATTGTTATGTAACACACACTCACTTCTCAGGCTAGTGCAAGCCCACACTCAGTTTCTTCGACTGTTGGCCGAATACGTCTCACGTAGCAGCGAATAAAATTCTGTTTCCGCCTGACTAAGCAGTAGCCTTGCCCACCAGTTATGGAATGTCGTTGTTGAGCGAATAAAATTTTGGATAGCCTACCGCGTGACTTGGCCAATCTTTTTCAACTAGATTGAGTAGGATTCTGGCCTCATTAAGTAAAGTGAGGATTGGTTTGTTTTATATGTGCGAATATTTGGTTTGTCTCTCTACTTAGGCGAATAATATTCTGGCCAAATAAATCGAATCCAAAACTCACTGTGCTAAATTTTTAGATATATCCCAATTAATTAAAGTCTGACTAAAATTAATTGAGCCGCACCTTTTCGACACAACTCTTTTTTCAAGTCTCAGTTGAATAAAATTCGCACTTACTCAAAGAAGATGTCCTGCCCGA
Source organism: Trichopoda pennipes (assembly GCA_030448955.1). Classification (NCBI taxonomy): domain Eukaryota; kingdom Metazoa; phylum Arthropoda; class Insecta; order Diptera; family Tachinidae; genus Trichopoda; species Trichopoda pennipes. The sequence continues at coordinate 39,740 of JASKUP010000184.1, read as the reverse complement.
TTGCTTGCCCGTACCCAACTCACTCAGTAATTTGCCTTTTTACTGACTTTATACCTTCTAAGAGGCACACATATAAACCCACAGCTCTTTGCAAAGAGCTGGCTGTTACAAAGTAACATAAAATTTTTAATCAGATATAAAATAAACAAAAAAAAAGAAAGGAAATGATCCAACCATAGGTTCCTTCAGAAGGGGCAATGTGTATAAAAATTCATTTCTTGTAGCCCAAAGCAAGTCTGTCGACTTTTGGTCGTTACAATATGAGAATGATTTATTTAAATTATTAATGAAATATGTTTTACTCTTAAAGGAACAACAGAAGATATTCGTTTTTGAATTTTTTAGGTTAACAACGCGTAAGGTAAATATAAAAAACTTGCTACTTGCGGGTGCGTAAGCTGACGAAAGAGTTTTCGGCAAGGCGACTGAATCTTCTGTCCAATATGAGTCTAACTCATGTATTAATTATTGACGATAACATAGACACTATAGAAGTTGAGTACACTAAAGTAGAAATTTTGTAACTTTATTCCAGTGCGAATAGTGTTCAATCGGAACAAACTTCGAAGTTTCACAAAGAACTCATCAAGTACGTAATTATAAATATAATTTTAATTACTTTAGGTTATCTAATTGAAGGTTATTTTAAAACCGTAGATTGATTACCTGTCTGTAAAAGTAGATTTCTTCTTTCACTTCGCTTAACATACGTACGATTACAAAATTATTCAAATTAATTCAATAAGTGGAAACATCTGCGTTATATCTCATTGTGCTGTTCACAATTGCTATGAATGTTTTTCGAAAAGGTGTTATGGTTTTACTTAAGTATTGCCAAAATTTACATACTCATAAAATTTTTACTTTAAACCCCTTTTTTCAATATTTTCTAACACAGTTTCTCAAAATACAGAAGTAGAATGTCAATTTGAATCCATGAGTGTTATTCTTGGCTGTGGGAAAATATGTCTTTTTTATTTAATGCTTAAATAGGTTTTATTGCTTACCTTTTTTTTAAGAAATTATAGAAATTTAAAAGATAAACAATATTTATAAAAACTCACTAGAATAAAAATCTGTAGACTTGCTGCCAACAAGGGAATAACAACAAATACTACAATATTAAATGAAGTAAAGCTAAATATTTATTGTCATCTGTATATGATAAATGTAACAAATAAAGTAACAAAAAAGGCAATATCTATATTTTTAGACTTGGCTTCATTATATATACCTATCGACATCTTACTAGAAATAGACTGTAATATTCTAAATTTTTTTAAGATTTTTAGAATGATTATTCACTTTTTTATTTTCAATTACGTGATTTTAATTAAAAAATTTTTATTTGCCGTAAATATTTTTCAAAGGCCTTAATTGTTTAATATTTTGAAAAGAGTAGGGCTAACTGTGCACAGTTTGATCATATAGACTGTAAAACAAAATAAATCTAATAATAATGTCTTTCCTTTTAGACAGTTATTTTTAATATCGATAAGAGAAAAAGAAGAAGAAGGAATTAAAAAATAACGACTTAAATTAAAGATCCCTCTTCTCGCTTACAGATAGCACGCGTATTTTTCTCAATAAATAAATATTACATACATAAATAAATAATACATATTTATATAAGTTTAAGTTCTAAAGTTTTTGTCAACAAAGTTCAAATTCAAATTCAATAGCATTTCTGGTTTAGTTTAGAAATTACTTGCGGTAGCTTCATGTACGAAATTTAAAACATGGTGAAAAAAAAAAATAAAAGAAATCGGTTTACATTGAAATATTTAATAAAATATAGTAAATTAGTGAATAATGAGCAAATATTCTATCCTGAGTTTTGTTAATGGTAAAAATCTTTTAATAAGCTACTTCTGTTACTTGAATGATTTATTTTTTTTTAATTTTCTTTAGCCTAGGGAATTTCCACATACAATTACTACAGCTATTTGGGTGGGCTATAGTTAATCATGAATTCTACAGAATCAAGCGAAAACCAAGTTTATGATTAATTTAAGACTCACTCCTACAAAAATTTAAACGACTATTTGTTGCTACGTCATTTATAACTTCCATAATTATATAATTTAATTACATATCGCATATATACATATCGCACCCGAAATATAGAAGCCCACAACTCACAATATTCTAAAGCTGACTTTTTTTCCAAAAATTAAATCAGATTACACATCTATAACTACTGCAAAAATTTTTATTTTCTTTAACTCGAAAAATACGGTTATGCCTATGATGAACTAAACAGCTTTTTGTCTCTCCTAAAAATTTTAGTATTTTGAGTTGTGAACCTTTTGTATTTAGGGTGCGATACATTAAATCTAAACAATGAAATATATATATATGAAAATATATGAAAAAATAAAAGATTATTAAACATCGACTAACAAACAATGTAAAGCTTATACGCGGGTATACCAGCTTTTAACTAGATATATTTTTCTAATTATTTACATATTTTCGCAGTATGGAATGGTACTTGTTAAATTCCTGAAGCTTCGAGGTTCCAGAAAGTTATAGCAGAGAAATTCAACTATTTAAAGAAAATTCTTTTAATGCTTTTAAGAAATTTTAAAATAGAACAACAAAGCAAGTCAGGCCTATTGGTAAGAAATAAATATATGCTTACAAGCTTTTAGTATACAAACATACTCACACACTTACAGGATAGAGTCCAATATATATATTGTTACGAAGATGATTTGTTAAATTTTAAAAGTAAATTATTAGCAAAAAAAGTAATTTAAGCGACCCACTGTATTGTTTACAAACTGCGTAGTTTTCTAAGACAATAACAACAGGCTTATAAGAAATTCTACGAAATAATATAAACAACAGAAAAAAACCAAAACACACAGCCAAGTAGGCGCCTGACAATAATATGCCAGAAACAGATATATAAGCACAACTCGCTGCCAATGGAAATTAATTCAAGTTGGGTTATCGTTGAGTAAAGACAACAAAGTTACCACCGTGTTTATTTTATGTGTACTAAAAGCAAACAAATGGTGAGTTTAATTTAAAACTCTAAAGAACTGTGTTATCATTTTGCATAAATGAACTCAATATAACAAAACGTTTATTAAAAAGAATAAACATAACAATATGCTTTCCAGCAGCTTTAAAAATAATACAACAGAATAATAAAAAATTGTTATTCTTGTCACAAATGTTTTGCTTACCTTTCGGTGCAAAATACCATTCATACTCTAGTGTATAACTAAAGTTTTTGAGAAAATATTTCAATGCATACGCGGAAAGGCTACTTTTTTTCTTATGAAGTTTTTCTCTCTTTTCTATCTAAAAATCAAAAATGTATATGAAAACATTTCTTACGCAATGTTCCTTTTTTAATTTTACACAAAACGTAGCAACCTTTACACATATTTTTGATTTTTACATAGAAAAAAAAGAAAAACTTCATTAGAAGGCGAGTTTTGTAAAGCTTCTACAACGTTAGCATACGCACTTTATACAATTATTAGTGAAAGTTTTATGACTTCTAGATTAACAATTTAATAAAGTTTTTTACGCATCGCATATGTCATTTACCTTTAAAACTGTCAATTTCACTTTAAAGTAGTTGTTTGAAAAATTAAATATAGAATTTGAATTGCCACAAAATCTAAGCCGATCGAGATATTCTTACAGATCTTGAAGCAGTATAAACAAAAAAGCCTTTCATGAAATGGTAAAATAAACTTTGAATTTTTTTAAATGACGAAAAAATGTTTTTTGTTTTAGAAAACTTGTAACTCTGGGTTGTTAACTACGTAGCTGTAAAATTCTTTTTGGAGTATGTAACTTTAACAACCTGTTTACTTCTGTTCAATCGGTGCTTTGCACTCCGAATAATTTTGTTGTTATTCATAAATATTATTTCAAAATTGGCTATGTTGGGATAGGGCTGGAGGGTAAACCGTTACCATTTGCTTTTATTGAAAATAGTCCCAAAAAAATGTACTAGTTTCGAAGTAAATTTCAATTATATCAGCAATTTTTGAAAAAAATCCTTAAAAAACGGTAGTTTTGAAAATTTTCCAATTTATAGGCTTGTAACTTTTTAGCGAAGCAAAACGAATCAGACTTTCTACTGTTCTATTACAAATTTTATCAAGAATACAGCCAATAGAATGATAATCCGAAAATAAATAAGTAAACCACTCTAAAATATTAAGTTAATGTCGGCCCTTTTTTCCTAGCCCGATTTTCTCCCAAACTAAAAGTAACTTAGATATGTACCGACATTTTTTGTAGATATTTTCAAGGTCTGCGTAAGTTCAAAAATTCTTAACATTTGAATAATAAATAAACTTTTTACGACATATTCAAAAAACTTCGTGGCCGAGGTAATCAACTTTGTGGGGGCCGGGGTCGAACTTTAACTCAGAAACACCTCTACTTGTCCTTTGTGAAATATCATTGGGATATCTTAAGTGGTTTCTAAGCGACCGAAACAAAGCAAAAAGCTAAGATTTTAGTTTTTGAAAATGTTAATCAAACAACTAGTAGCAATAAATAATGTAACACAATAAAAAAGTTACAACTGCTTTTATACATAAACGAAATTTTATTAAGCAGATACCAATTACACTTTGCCATTATCATCTCATTAAAAAAAAAGTAAAAGTTTCCTGTTTTCCAGTTTTTTTTTATATAAATAAAAGATCTAATGATGATATTTGCTACAAGTGTAATCAAATCCTGAGATTTGTTTCCAATATAAGGATTAAAACTTCTTTGGGAATGGATATTTCTGGATATTTTCATTTGTATCTTAATTTATATATTTAACAATATAGCATTGAAATATTTGTATTTGTAAATAACTTTTATTTTTATTCGACCTTTTTTTTAAATTTTATTAAATATGAAATAATCTTTTAACGGTCTTATTAAATAATTTAACGATTTTATTTTTTTCAATATTTCGCTTTCCTTTGGAAAGCTTCTTCAGGAAAAAAAAATTTTTATATTTTTGAAAACAAAACAAAATTATTATCAAATTGTATTTGTAAATAATATATTTTTTTAAATGTCTCTTTATATTGAAAACTAAAACAATAAATATAACTCTGTTTTTATAAAATACGTTTTTTATTTAAATTACAATAGACACAGACCGAAACCGCGTAAAGAATTATTTAGTGTGTAATATATATTAACGTATAAGAATGGCATTAGTATAAGGAAGAATACCTTTGCTAAATGGAAAAAAAATTTCGACTTGGTTACGACAGATTGAAGAGATTTTGCATTGAAACCTTATATTACGTATGGAAAAACATCAAGGGGCCACGTCAGAAGTGGTCATCATCTGCAGCAAAAAAGAAATTGAACGAAAATTTTAATTAAAATTAAGAAATTGCAAGATTAGGATGAGCTTGCGGAAATAATTATTGGTTTAGAAACTGAAATTGTGCAAATTATAAAAAAATTTAAGACATTTCATGAAATCATATCTAAAGGACACGTGATAATAAGTTTTAACGAAAAAAAATAACTGTATAGAAAATTGCTAAAAGTGTCGGAAAATCAAAATATATCGCAAAATTTGGCAAAATTTGACATTGCTGTTTCAGAACTTCATGAAATATAACTAATTTGGATGAAGATTTTCTTTCGATAATATTGCTGGATGGTTTGCCAAAAAAATTTAATTGGGTAAAACCGCATTTGACACTACTAATGAGTTTCCAGCTCTAAATGTTGTGTGCTCAAGAATTTTGGAAATTTATGAGAAGCCAGGAGAATCAAATTTGCAGAACACTGCTCTGAAAGTGCTTAAGTTTCAAAAACGATAAGAAGAAGCCGGGTAATTTTAACAACTTGGAAAATAAAGATATGAAATTCCTTTTAATTGTAGAGTTAAAATAAATAATGATGCATATGCATCATTAGGTTTTACTTATTTAACAATAGTTGCCAGTTGTTCCCTTGTTTCATGTAAACATAGATTTGTAGTGTTCAATGGAGCATCAACCCACGTGACAAGTTTAGGCATTGCCCGAGATCATTTCTGTTTCTTTATATTATTTTTTTTAGATTAATTATTAAATTCCACCTCGGGGCCATAGCAGTGTTACTGTACTTGCATTTTTGTTGTAGGTAGAATTAGCGCAAAATTATTACAAAACTGTTTAATAATTTAAAATTTAGTTCTTTTAAATTTTTTTTCCAAATTTACAAAGTTTTTTTTTACCTTTAATAAATATCTGTTATTCTTTTTTACGGTCTTTTTAAATTAAATTAACAATATATATTTTTTTTCTTTTCGATATTTCGCTTTCCTATGGAAAGCTTCTTCAGGAAAAAAAAATTTTATTGTTGAAAACAAAAATTATTAACATATTAAAAAAAATTTCAAAACATTTGACAAAAACATATAAAATATTTTTTCATACATACATACAAAAATTTAAATTTTCACATATTTAAACATGCAAAAACAAGGAAACAGAAATAACAAATAAATAACAAATTCTATCTTATGAAATAAATATAACAAATTATGCGTCTTTTGAATTAAGTAGCTATAATTCTGAGCTAAATTGTCTGTGTCTGTCTTGAAATTTTTTCTCCTTACATTTGGTATATTAACAATTTCTAACATTTCTAACATATAACGTCTTATAGTTTTTTTCTATATCTAATATAGATGCTTCGTCAAACTGAGGATAATGATTATATTTCTTACAATGTGAAGATAAGGATGTCTTCTGTGTTGAAATATTCCTATATTTTTGGTCACACCTGTGACCAGCTAATCTTGTTTTAAGTTTATGTTTTGTTGTACCAATATAAACTTTGTCACAGTTCACCTGGTCCTTTCCTCCACATGGTATCCTGTATATACATCAGATATTTTCATTATTCCTATTTTATCCTTCATACTGCTAAATAATTTATTTATTTTTTTTATGTTTTGTGTGCAATTATATATTTATCTGTGTCATATATTTTACACTTTTTAATCTTTCTGATATTCCAGGAACATAAGTTAATGATGTATAACTTCTTGGCTCTGCCGTAGAATTTCCTTAATTATGCCTATAACTACCATATTGTCTAATTAATCTGTTAGTTAATTCTACTGGAAAATCATTGTCATTAAGTATATCTCTTATTGTATACCTATTCTTTAAATGAAATTCGCAATCACTTATAGTCAATATTCTGACTATCATATTTTTCGCTGTGTTTATTATCATTTTTCTCGGATGTTTTGAATAAAAATTAATAATTCTTCCAGAAGATGTTGGTTTCTTATACCAATCAAATACTAACTTTCTCTTCTTTATTATCAATATATCTAAATATGGAAGTCTAGATTCTAATTCTCTTTCAATCGTAAATTTAATATCCGGATGGAAACTATTCAATTCTGACAAAATATCATCCACTGCATCTTCTGAAGTTATACAAAATAAATCATCCACATATTTTGTGATTATCTTAGGTTTAATATGCATTTTACTAATACATGAATTTAGTAATTCCTCCATAAAAATATCAGCTATAATTGGAGATGCTGGAGAGCCTATAGGGAGGCCCTCCTTCTGTTGATATATCCTATTATCAAATTGAAAATACCTATTGTCTTCAATGCAAAACTTAAGAATACGTAAAAATAATTCCTTCTCAATATTCGTATTTTGTTCTATTATCTGCCATTTTACCTCTATAATACTTAAAGCTAAACCTACATGAATACTTGGAAAAAGTGAAACTACATCAAATGAAAACAATCTATCATTATCTTGTATATTTAACCTCTTGGTTTTATCCTTAAATTCCAACGAATTTCTAATATTATATATTGATTGTCCTGTTATCACCTTAAGAATATTCGTTATATACTTGCACAGTCCATAGGCCGGGGAATTAATGCAAGAGCAAATAGGCCTTAAAGGAAATTTCTGTTTACGGATCTTAGATACTCCATACAGCTTTGGAGAATTTGATACATTAGTCTTAAGTCTATTTCTGTCCATTACTGAAATGATATCTTTTTTAAAAAGTTCATCAACTAAAAAATTGTTTGTTTTTTGCAGTTTAGTAGTCGGATCCTTATTCAATATTGAGTATTTAGCAGAATCGTTAAGAATGTCATTTATTCTCGAATTATAATCATCTCTGCTCATAGCAAGAGTAACATTACCCTTGTCAGCATTAACAATTAATATGTTCCTATTAGTACTCAAAAATTTTTTAGCGGTTTTTACTTTATCCAATATAAATACATATATCCCTTGCTGTAGGTCTAATATTGCTAATGTGCCTATCAATAATCATTGTTAGTTTTGTCCGCGCTACTTCCTGATCCTCTTTTTCTTTTATAGCCTGAATCAAATCATCTCCTTTTGAAATTATCTTCACCATAGGAAAATTTTTCTTTTCAAGTGGTAATGCAAATTTGGTCCTAGAGAACGAATCCACTTAACATCCCCTGGAATATCTATGTCAGTCTTAATAACAAACCATTCTTCATTAACCTTAATTCCTAATTCCTTTCTTTGAATATCAGAAAGATTCTTAAATTTCTTCCTATGTGTTTCCTTAATCTTTTTTTAAAAAATATAAGTTAGTCTATCTATACATTCTAATAATTCTGTTATCTCATCTAATATCAAATGTCCTTCCATATTATATACTGACATCTCTATGTTCCTATTTAAAATTTTTAGTATGTCATGTTGTTTCTTAATTGCTAAATTTAACATTCTTTTGTGTAAATCTTTTGTGTACCTCTCAATAGTGTGTTGATATTTGGGAATTTCTTTATTATTAAAAATGTTAACTAAATTATTTGTTGAGTTCCTAATAAATTTTGGTGTAATGGCAGCTTTTCTACATCTTATCAAAAACGTAATAGACGCTTTTGCTCTTACAATTTTGTCCATGGTTGCCTTGTATTTGTTGATTATTGCTGCAATGGAATCATTTTTCTTGAATTTCCTGTAGCAATTCATCAATTTTGAGTTTTGATTTTTCTACTGCTTCTGAATACCAATCAAGAAGAAATCAATGTAAAGGTGTACATTACATAAAAGTAAATTTAGATAAAAAGATTTATAGAAAACATTTGTGAGCAAGATAGTATTCAGAAGCAGTAGAAAAATCAAAACTCAAAATCAACTAACAATGATTATTGATAGGCACATTAGCAACATTAGACCTACAGCAAGGGATATATTTATATTGGATAAAGTAAAAACTGCTAAAAAATGTTTGAATACTAATAGGAACATATTAATTGTTAATGCTGACAAGGGTAATGTTACTCTTGCTATGAGCAGAGATGATTATAATTCGAGAATAAATGACATTCTTAACGATTCTGCTAAATACTCAATATTGAATAAGGATCCGACTACTAAACTGCAAAAAACAAACAATTTTTTAGTTGATGAACTTTTTAAAAAAGATATCATTTCAGTAATGGAGAGAAATAGACTTAAGACTAAATAGCTTAAGACCAAAGCTAAAGGGAGTACCTAAGACCCATAAACAGAATTTTCCTTTAAGGCCTATTTGCTCTTGCATTAATTCCCCGGCCTATGGACTGTGCAAGTATATAACGAATATTCTTAAGGTGATAACAGGACAATCAATATATAATATTAGAAATTCGTTGGAATTTAAGGATAAAACCAAGAGGTTAAATATACAAGATAATTATAGATTGTTTTCATTTGATGTAGTTTCACTTTTTCCAAGTATTCCTGTAGGTTTAGCTTTAAGTATTATAGAGGTAAAATGGCAGATATTAGAACAAAATACGAATATTGAGAAGGAATTATTTTTACGTATTCTTAAGTTTTGCATTGAAGACAATAGGTATTTTCAATTTGATAATAGGATATATCAACAGAAGGAGGGCCTCCCTATAAGCTCTCCAGCATCTCCAATTATAGCTGATATTGTGATGGAGGAATTAATAAATTCATGCATTAGTAAAATGCATATTAAACCTAAGATAATCACAAAATATGTGGATGATTTATTTTGTATAACTTCAGAAGATGCAGTGGATGATATTTTGTCAGAATTGAATAGTTTCCATCCGGATATTAAATTTACGATTGAAAGAGAATTAGAATCTAGACTTCCATATTTAGATATATTGATAATAAGGAAGAAAAATAAGTTAGTATTTGATTGGTATAAGAAACCAACATCTTCTGGAAGAATAATTAATTTTTATTCAAAACATCCAAGGAAAATGATAATAAACACAGCGAAAAATATGATAGACAGAATATTGACTATAAGTGATAGAGAATTTCATTTGAAGAATAAGGATACAATAAGAGATATACTTAATGACAATGATTTTCCAGTAGAATTAACTAACAGATTAATTAGACAATATGGTAGTTATAGGCATAGTTTAGGAAATGCTACGGCAGAGGCAAGAAATTATTAATCATTAACTTATGTTCCTGGAATATCAGAAAGATTAAGAAAGTGTAAAATATATGACACAGATAAATATATAATTGCACACAAAACACATAACACATTAAATAAATTATTTAGCAGTATGAAGGATAAAATAGGAAAAATGGAAATATCTGATGTAGTATACAGGATACCATATGGAGAAAATGACCAGGTGAACTGTGACAAAGTTTATATTGGGACAACAAAAAATAAACTTAAAACAAGATTAGCTGGGCACAGGTGTGACCAAAAATATAGGAATATTTCAACACAGAAGACATCCTTATCTTCACATTGTAAGAAATATAATCATTATCCAAAGTTTGATGAAACATCAGTATTAGATATAGAAAAAAACTACAAGAGACGTTATATGTTGGAAATGTTAGAAATTGTTAATGTACCAAATGTAAGGAGAATAAATTTCAAGACAGACACAGACAATTTAGCTCAGAATTATAGGTACTTAATTAAAAAGACACATAATTTGTTATAATCATTTCATAAGAGAGAATTTGTTATTTGTTATTTATTTGTTATTTCCGTTTCCTTGTTTTTGTATGTTTGAATACTTGAAAATTTAAATTTTTGTATGTATGTATGAAAATATATTTTATATGTTTTTGTCAAATGTTTTGAAACATTTTTTTCAATTTGTTAATAATTTTTTGTTTTCAAAAATATAACAATTTTTTCCTGAAGAAGCTTACGAAAGGAAAGCGAAATATCGTGAAGAAAAAATATATAAAAAAGATCTTAAAAAGAAAAAAGATTATTATTAAAGAAAAATAAAAAAAGATCGTTTAAAAAACTATAAAAATTACTTAACATATTTCTCACAGCCACTTCAATTAACGGTCGATGCATAACTCATCATAAAAAATAATTGTTTAATATTATATTTTTTTGTGTTACAAAAAAATCGGTAACAACCCAAGGATTTTGTGCACACGTGTAAAGTTATCCATTGTTTCGCATCACCATTCAAAAAAGAGTTTTAATGATTTATTGAGTTTTTTTTGTGCATCAATTACAATCAAATATAAAAGTAAATGATTTTAAATTATTATCTCTTTTGAAGTGACATAGAGGCATGTTTGTTGGCAACGATTTAAAATGAAATAAAAAATATGAAATTGATTGCAAAAAAATAGCATTATAATATCATTTAAAAGTATTTGATAAATGCGAGAGGCAGTAAAGAGGAAGATAAGATTTTATTTTAGATTTGAAAAAAGACCTTCTCATCGTTACAGTAATCGATAATTGATTTTGATAAAATGTTTTAACGATTCAAACACGTTGGTGACCAGTGCACGAATGCCAAATATGAACAAACAAGACTTATGTTTACCAAAATGGGGGCAAAACAAAATAGTATACACACGGGATTTTAGAATAACCCCTGAAGATGGCAAACAAAGTTGGCCGAAATATAAGTTGAATTAAAAAACTTACACAAAGTTTCTAATTTAGAAAACAAGACCTAAAACCGAACATTCTAAATATGATATCAATATTAAATTCATAATATCGATCATCTATGCATAACAGATTCTCGTGTTTTAAAGGACTAATAGTTCAAAATTCATTTTCAAAAGTTATATTTATTGTCTATGTTAAATGGCGACACATTTGTATGTGTAATTCCTAAATATTATATTAAAACTAGTAGGCTTTGATTGCTCTATTTCGTTTTGTTTAGAAAATATATTTCTTCAGTTGTGTTATATACTATACACTGTGAACAATAAATTTTTAATTTTACCTATTGTTAAAATAGAAAAACTTGGAGATTTTTCATTTCAACAATCGATGTAACGGTATTGAAAGTCTTCAAAATTTAATTATCACCAACACCGTTTCAGCAACTACCAAATCTTTTAAATGTGGAACCCAAAAGGACAAAAATCCGTCAACGTTTTATTCACATTGTGAGCTTCGGCACCTTGAAAGAAATCTGAAATAAAAATATAATTTGGCCATTTATTTTAACACAGAATTATTGAACTTTCGTAGTAAGATATTCGGATAAAAATTAAGCAATAAAAGGTGGTATCCAGATAAGCGTAAATCTTGTTTCTCACATAAAACAAAGGCATCAAACCGGGGGAAAAATAGTAGCATCGAAAGAGATGCAGTGGATTTATGTATCTTTTTTTTTATTTTATCTAAATAATAATAATAAGTGGGTTCAAATAATAATAATTGCGTTTAAAGACAAATTTTATAGTCAGATATATGGATTGCGTTGTTTTTAAAGAAAATTTTTTAGTCAGATTTACGGATTGGCAATGGAAAGCCCACTTTCGCCCGCATAGTTTTTCCAAGTTAAATTGGTGACGTACGATGGAACTAAAAAGTAAAAATATAAATATAAAGAATTTAATACGAAGTATATAAATAAATCTGTAGACGACAAGTAAGCTATCATAAACATAGCAAGATCAAATCACCGCCTAAAATAAAAATATTTGTAAGATAAATCGTTCAGATATTTTTTTCAAATTAGCATTTAAAAGAAACAGCGATCGCAAGGTTAATGAATTATAATAAGGCATCACCTAATAATCAGATTTTAAGCAAGAGAGGGTATTAAAAATAAGCGATAGATACATTAAAACTGAATTAAAACCAATTAATAATATAGAATGACGGATAAAGAAAAGGTGCAAAGCTGCATTGCTATAGTGAAAAATGCATTCACGGATTAACATATAAAGAAATATAAGAGACATAATTAAAAATAAAAATAACAGAAGCTTTACCTATAAACCAAGTGACACAAATAATATAATATTTACAAAACTTAAGGCGAACACTGTGTCAACAACAACAATTAAGTGTATAAACGAACAACAAAGTTAAATTTTTCAACAATCATAGCTGCACATTAAAAGGACATAAGAAATGAAGAAGACGCCACATATGTTTGATGTCTCTATTACCTCTTACTCTTGCTGTTGCTGCTGAAAAACATTATCTGCGTATATGTGATAGTTGAAATTTAAACGCACAAACATGAAAACCCAGACTATGTCAAGTTGTTTTTTTATTGCTTTTTTTACTAGGAGCCGTTATGTTACACACCTTACACTCTTTGTTAAAATCTGGAGTGCCTGCCAATTATACTTCAAAAGATATTTAAACCAAAGGATAGACTTAAAGTTTTTGTATACAATACCTGGGATCTGTTAGCAACACCTTTCAAATAAAAAAAAATATTTCTAATAATAATTTAAGTTATTATTCGGTAACATTTCAAGATTAAACAAAAGTTTCATGTCGGAAATTATATAGGCAACGTTTTAGTTTTATTTCTTTTTAGTTAATTTATTACCATTCATATTATCTGTCTATAATTGTTGATTATTAGAAAACAGCGTTTCAGAGAAAGTAAAATTGTGTTACGTTACACATTTAGAATATAATACTTTGATACATTATTCATGTTTATACATATTGTTACGAAGACGATTTGTTTAATTTTTAACATCAAATAATTATCAGCAAAAAAATAAACGAAACGGCCTATTGTGTGGTTTACAAACTGCGTAGTTTTCTAAGAAATCTTATTCACACAAGCCAACAAAAATATAATTTTAAGAAATTTCAGGAAATAAGCTAAACAAGAGAAAACAAAAACTCCTAATACAGAACAAAAACAACATACACATCCAAGCAGGCGCCTACACTGAATGATAATATAACAAAAATATGGGTGGATGTTAAAGTAGAATATTCTTGTATATGCGACAACCGCTTAACATAACAATATAGGCACCATTGTCTGGGCAAATTAATTAATTCAATCATCGTTCAGAAAAGAAAACAAAGTTACCATCGTGTTAACTTTTTGTATTTTTTTTTTTTTAGTTTTGTTTATTTATTTACATCTTTTAAACTATTTATACTATAATAAACACTAGTATTCAATAATATATACATTTATATACAAAGTCCCAGAAACGAGCTCTCGAGTACAATCAATATAATATAACACATTTTAATTGTAAATATATATATATGTATGTATTATTTAGTAAATAAGAAAGTTATACATATATTTAATGTAATGAAAAATTTACTTTTTGTATATTGAGAGTGAATAAATTGTTTAATTTAAAATTCTAAAGCGCTGGGATATTAATATTTTGCAATAAAAGAACGTAATGCAATCGTTTGTAATGACTAATGGGGTGTCTTCTAAATGTATCTGAGAATCAAATTTGAAAATTATTGTTTTCAAAAAGAATTGCTTAACTACCTGTACACAGCTTTAATTAAAATTTCAAAAATTCTTTGTTAAGGAAGAATATGACAACGGCTTTAATTTTTCATGCTGAAAGCAGTACACTTACATCTACTACAGTCGTGTTTACTTTTAATAGAATAGCCACTATGCTACGTTTTATTTTACTATTTATGTATATGAAAATAAAAATTTGACAATAAATATTAATTATGAATATTTATCACATTTTTGTAAGCTGCGTAAGATATGCAAAATATAAATCGGAATGAAATTACCATGTTGTCAAGTCTATACACATGCATATCGCACTTGATCAACAAGAGGGTATTAACCCAAAATTTTTGAATTTTCAGTAGAGTTAAAAAAACTGTTTGTGGCCACATTTTAACGGAATTTAAAAATTCAAATATACCATAGGAAGCAAATTCCATTTGAAAATATATAATATATATTGTTTTTTTTTTATTTTACCAGTCATTGCAAAAAAATCTATTTTTTGAGTTAACACCTTTTTTTTGAAATTTATCGATTTGTTTTGGTATTATTTTGAATTATGACGCTTTTGTTGAAATTTTAATAAAATTAAAAAAAAATTTTTTCAACAAAAAGGTAGTAACTCGAAAAGTGAATTGTTATTTTACCTAATGATATTTACCAACGATAAAATATTAGTTCAAATTTTTATATAATATATATTTTGTATATTGAATACATGTTCTTTATTTCAGATATACTACTACGAGTATTCATTATTAATTGAAAATGGTAACATTTATTATTTGTTTAAATTAAATATCAATTAAATTTTTGTAATTCACCTCATAAATGTGTTTTGGGATTATATTTTTTTTACAAGTTCCTTAAGATCCTTTTTCTTATTTTCAGACAGGGGTAGCATTTCCGAATAAATAGAAGATAAACTGAATAATTGAAATTAATATAATATTAATATAAAGAAAAAAATGAATTAAAAACTTACCTAAGATTTTCCCAATAGCTGGTACATTTGAATATGTTTTTCTGGACCGTTATTTTTGAAAAATCTTTATCTTTATAGGAATTTTTATATAAAAAAGAATTAGGATTTTTGTATTCTACACGCAAAACTTTGTAAGCTCTTAAGATCATAAAATTGATCATACTTTAAGGCATGAACTTTATATGGCGTTCCAGTCTTTTAGCGGTGGCTATTAACATGACGTATTGGTCTGCCGTATATATCGGTTTGCTTAAAAGATGTCGTTTGACTTGCTTTTCAATTACACTATGCACGTTATCTCCTTCATTTTGGGAGTGGCCTTGAATTAAATATTTGTGTGTTATGCTCCGTATGTTATATTTTTGTACAGCATAGAAATACATCGAAAGCAGGTATTTAGTTTTTTGCTGCCCACAGCAGTTGTCGGAGTAAAAAATTAAATCCAAATTTTGAGTACTTTTTGCTTCTTGCACAATTTTTTGAATATATAACAAAACACACGTTCCAACTTCATTTGACCCACGTTTTCCATCGGTTTCAGCCCAAAAGTAACATTCTACAAATTTCGCCTTAAGGTCACTTACTGTAAAGTTGTAACAATTTATTTTGCTTTTATAAAAAAAGCTTGAAGTTAGTCCTTTTGGCACTGGAAGAACTGCTTGCAAAAAATGAAAAATGAAATATTAAATTCTTCTTTGAATATTCTGCGGAACATCATGTTGCTTCCAGGTGTTGAATGATTATTTTTACAGATTTCTTCATAATCCTTGTATAAGTCGGCAATACTTTTACCGCTCTCTATAAACTCACGGGATGTTTGCGCGCGCAAGTAGTGGGACTCAATTTTTGGAATATCTTTCATAAATTGCCTTATTCCATCTTTTATTTCTAGGCACTTGTGCTTATTATGCTTTCCACGATAATCACAAATCCTTCTTCGCTCGTTTTTTTAATTACTGTTGCAATAACTTTATGTCGAGAGTTGATTTAAAAAATTTTTTGCATACTAGGATAAGTTTTGATTCCATTTCCAAGAAAAAAGCGTTGTTTGAACTACGATAATTTTGAGTGCTTGAATATCTATATTTGGGGCTTATAGGTTTTGTGTGACTTGAAATGAATTCCCTCTGTCTTTGTAAGTCACTTGTATCCCAATACTTTTGAAATATTTGATAACGTGAAGATTCTGTTATTTTTTCGTTGCACCTAAAACGGCAGTTTTCTCCACAAGGAGTTCGCAGGCGCTTTCCTTTTTTTTTAGATGTAGGATTATATAGCGAAGTATATGAATATCCTGAGTTTCGCAAATGCTGTTGGCGTTTATGTTTCTTGTTTTGTGCCTTATAATTAGTAAGTTTTTTTCTTCCGTCAAACACTTCCTGCATTTCTATGTCCGAAGAACTGCTTTGACTTACTAACGATGGATTGAAATCGTCATTTTAATTACTGCTGAATGGATCTGCAGAGCTATAACTATTATTATCACTATGAATATCCTATAAACGCATAGGCGCAGAATAATGTTGTAGGTTTGGACACGTCATATTGAATTTTTATTAACTATTGTTGGTTTGACCAATATAAAATACAATGATTTTTATATATTAATATTTTTATTATTATTGCAATGAGTAATTGATTTCGTTATCAACATGTTTTTATGTTAAAGTAGATTTACTAAAAACACGATATCATGTAAATGGTTATAACTAAAGAATTTTTTTATGAAAAGGGTCGCAACTCAAAAAAATTTTAACAATTTTTTTATAAAAAGAGTCACATTTCGAATTAAAATTATAGAATAAAACAAATTTTATCAAAAAAATAGTATCAACTCAAAATACAACCAAATATAAATAAAACAGTTTGATTATTTTTAACATAAATAAAGGCTCAAATCAAAATAATACCTTTTTTATGAAAATATACGATTCATACCTATTTCAACTTTTGTATTAACTCGAAATAATACCTTTTTGTTGAAATAAAGGTAATCACTACATTATCATGAATATGGTCTCAAAAGTGGTTTTCGAGATGAAAGAGTAAACGGAATACGTTGAAATTTTTACAGTAGATAGATATTGATGTTGTTAGCTGATTTCTTGAAAAAAGTGATATTTTAAAAATTTTGAGTTACTACCCTCTTGTTGATCAAGTGCGATATGTAAATGAATATTTTTGCTGTGTATTTAAAGCTTTAAACAACTATTATGGGCTATGATTATAAATGGGAAATCTGCATACATTAAACTAGTTACTAACAAAAAATTTAAAAATACTCGTATATACCAAGTGCTTCAATTACATACGCAAGTGAAGTACAGCAAAAAATTGTATTTTAAATAAAAATAAAAAAAACATTAAAAAACTGTAATAATAACAACAAAGACAGATAAAAAGCCAGCAGATAAATTCCGATTCCAACCACATAATGAACAAGGCATGTGTGCAGCTATAATAAATCTTACTTTTACTTTCGTATACAACGACATACTAACACATATTTTCGTCATATTAAGGAGCGCTTTTAAATTGTTTTCATATCCCAGCAATGAGAAATAATCAAACTTCATGCTTATCATTGAGCTCATTCAAACAACCTGCATTAAATGTAGGTTTTACTGATTAATGTTATCGATTAATAGTTATCAGTTTCATTTTATTCACTGAGTTCTAGGAGAACCTTTAGCCTGAAATTATTTTCGGTATTATTATCCGATATCGTTATTTTTATTATGGCCAATTAATGATATTCGCCAGTAATCTGGATTCAGATTTTAATTATATGAAGTAACCACAGTCTGCTAGTAAAGATTTAATTCATCATGGGATATCTCAATCATATTCAAAATCAATTTTTACTCTCTACCGAAAACACATTCGAGCATATATATATGTATATATATATATATATATATACTAGCGTGCCCGTGACTGCTTTGCAAGTCATTTGTGGTTCTTTTTGTGTTCTTTTTTATGTGCACCAAAAAATTCAATCAGGAAAATTAATCAGTAAGAACACAAATTTTTTTTTTTCGTTTTTATGTTTTTTTTAATAATTCAATATTTTTGTGTGCTTCTATAAAACGTCTTATTCTATTGCAATGCTTTTACTTATACGATATTCTTCGATTGATTTAGGTTCGCGGTATAGACAAACAAAGCAGTTGGTTTATTAACACGTGAACATGATGCATATAATTGACCGTGCGAAAAACAGGGATCATTGCAAAAGCAACACGTTGATGAATTGGCATTAAAAATAATTTGTGAAGTTATTTCACTATTGTAAATTTAAAAACACTTGTTATTTACTAAATTGATTTCACTTATAGGTTTCTCACTTATGAACACAAAACAGCAAAGTTTGTTGGATTGTACCGTTATTTTTTACCAACGTAGCGGGGAATATGTTGTATTATATAGTAATGTAAATATTTTGTAAATATAAATAAACCGAAAACTCGGATTTTTGAATGCAACTTTTCGGAAGTTTTAAAATTTTGATATTTTATTATATATTAGAGAGTTTTTTTCTTTGTAAATATCTTCGGAACTACATAACCGATTTAAGAGATTGATATCTCGTTTTGAAAAGCTAACAATGGCTTTAAAAAATAAAATAAAAAAGAAAAAAAATAATAAATATGTATATGTCATTGGTGGGTTTTGCCACGCTTCTCCGCCCACAGACCGAAAATAAAAAATCGGACTTCACAGTGTCACCCGCCTGAATATTCTGAAGATTCTCTGAAAATTTCATCAAAATCGGTCCAGCCGTTTTCGAGTCCATTTCTTACATACATACACACATCCTCTTTTATATATGTACAACGGCTTAATTTTCAAATTGCTCCAGACTAGTATACCTAAGCATTTGTGCAAGCTTATTGCAGATTTTCTTAACAAGAGAACATTTATTGTTTCAGTTAACGGTGCAATATCGTCACCAAAAACAATTTCTACTGGATTACCACAAGGTTCAATTTTATCACCTTTGTTGTATTCAATTTATACTTCGGACTTTTCACCGCCCTCGTACTTGAAAGTTGCCTACTACGCAGACGATACCGCTTTAATCACGTCTAGCAAACTGACAAAGGCATTATTAAAGAAAATGGAAAAAGGATTTGCTTCATGCATAAAATATTTTTACAAGTGGAAAATTAAAATCAACTCTAACAAAACTCAATGTATCATATTTCCTTATAACAACTCCCCCACACGATTACCAAGTCGACAAATTAGGTGTGGAAGTGAGAGCGTTTCAATAAGAAATGATGTAAAATATCTTGGCGTATGTTTAGATAAGAAACTTAATTTTTCAAGGCACATTGACGAAATCGGCAAGAAATCCCTAAAAGCCATCAGAGCTCTGTGGCCTTTACTGAATAGACGCTCTTCACTTGGCCTTCAAAATAAAAATTTAATTTTTAAGAGCGTGATAAGACCAACCTTAACATATGCATGTCCCATTTGGTATACAGCAGCAAAAACTCATTTGAAGAAACTTCAGATAATACAAAACAAATGCCTCAAGATTATACACAACAAACATTGGAGACACTCAACGCAGCTTCTTCACGACCAAACGGGATATGAACGAATTGACGACTTCATAAAGAGACTCAACACTAAATATTTTGAGAAAATAGAAAATTCTTCTTATCAGCTGATAAGAGAATGTAGAGGGTCGGCGTAAAGGTTTTTAAAACAACAATCACCAAATTGGATATGATATGTATGCAATGTGTTGTTGTATTAGACAATACAATTGTATTCATATATATTTCCTAATTATATTTGAACATCTTTCTTTTTTTTGGTATATAAAGGTTTTCCTATTTTTCCTTTAAAAAGAATAAATACTTATAACTGAACTTTTCAATATCTGTGATTAAAAACATAATTTGCTGTAATATCTAAGATAATATCTCAAAACTGTAAATAAATATGTAAATAGCATTTAATTTAATAAAGATGAATTTAGAAATGAAAAAAAAAATCTTTTATATATGTAGATTAAATATTATTATCTACTTACTTATTATCTACTTAATCATTTGCAATGTAGTACTGTAGCGGTTTATATAGATTGTAGCTTAAAGGCGCGAGTTGTATTAGTACGGTTTGCAGCCACATTGCGCAATTAGTAAACCACTTTACATTTGAATTTAGTATGTTTTGTGGATTGAAGCTGTTCAGTTGTAGACTTAGATTACCTGGTTGCTTTTTCCCGTGTGCAAACAGGGATGTATTTTTGAGTGCGGCTTGTGGATTGCCACACCTTCATATGGTTTTACAGATGATTTGTGTGATGTTGATAGCGATGAATAAAATGCGATAATCACAGTGATAGTTCTATATGACCTTTGAGAAGATCCCGAGTTTTTTCACTACCAATTAGTTTAATGCGAATGAAAATGATTCTGAAGAAGAAATTATGCGTTACCGCAGAACGGCGTTGAAGTATTTCTGAACATATTCCTTGATGATCACTTCCACGAAGTGAGGTAATAGAAACAAACCGATATCACTACCAAAACACCGAAAAATATTTTAAAAATAATAAAACGATAAAATGGACGAATCTTTTTAGGATTACTAATTCTAATGGGCCAAATTCCAAAAAGTATAATAGACCACAGATTCATTATTAGAAACACCAATATTTCCAAAAACAATGAGACGTGACAGATTAAAAGAGATAGGGAGATAGTGGCACTTTGTGAACAACGGTGAAATCGATAAATCGAGCGTCCGTCTCCTTAAAATTCGACCAGTTTATGATAGTTTGGTTAAAAAATTCAATACTGAAGATAAATTTCACTGAACAAAAGCATCATACCATGGCGTAGAAGATTGGGATTTAAAATCTACAGTATCTGGAAAATTATTAAATATGGAATTTTTGGTGAGATTTGTGGCTGGATCGTAAAGTGGTTACAGTTGTAATATGAAAATGTAAAGACAGTTAACAGGTGGAAAGAATATTATATATTCTTACTCCTTAAAAATACTAATTTTATCATGTGTTTATGGATAACTATTTCAACAGTGTAGATATAAGTGAATCTCCTTTAAAACATAAAAAACGAGATTGTGGAACAATAGGTGTAAAACAGGGACTTCCAAGGAAATTAAAAGTAATAAGTTGCATCGCGGACAGTCAATTATCCGGTGAAAAGGAGACGCGTAATTACACATTTGTCAGTCAAAGAGAGAAGTGAGGATGATTTCGAATATTTATTCGAGTGAACTATTAGAAAGATCCAATACAGATTGGGACAAAAAACAAATATAATTAAATCTAAATTCGTAAAAGAATACAAAAACTTTATAAAAGGCGAAAAATTATGAAAACAAGAAACTGGACCAAGCAGGCTGTAAAATATTTATTAAGTTGCACATTTTTCAATTCTTATTTAGTATATAACATGCATAATAATAGCAGCTTGCAATATACAAAGTGTTCGTTAGAGTTATCAAATATTTTCCAACTTAAGTAGAAGATAGCTTCGTAAGGTATCACTTTTAATGATATTAATTTCGATATCCATGTATAATAAAAGCTATCCAGCAATATGTTCTTATAGTTGTTGAAAATTTTAAAGACACCATTCATGCATTAAGTATATTGAGAAATTTCAAGGACACTCAGATATTGCTCAAACAAATGAGTAAGAGTATTGCGAAGATTACAGGAAATGATCATTGCAAATGATTAAGTAAATAATAAGTAAGTAGATAATATATATATGACACGCCTTTAATATGTTAACATTTTCTAAAATAAAAAGGCATCTAATTTTTATGTCGACAGCTAGTATTTTTTTGTATTTAAGGATAAGAACAGATCATTATCAATTTCGGTGTCGCTTATTAGTATCGGATTTTTAAACAAGAAGTAATATTTTCAGCCATCATAATCGTTTTTTGGGCCCCTATTAAAAATGTGGTCGTAAATTTGAGTCGACAGGCTCGATACAAAACACACGCAAACACCAACGCGTGTTTGACTGATTCGTTCAACTAAAAACATCGCAGCCCAATTTTTCGACGTTCTTGACAATTTGGGTTATCAAAAGGCACCACATTGTGAATTTTCCGTAACGATTTGACTTTCAAACCTTACAAGGTTCAACTGGTGCAGAGATTGAAGCCAACGAAGCAATTTTATCGCCCTAGATTCCCTCAATTTATTAAGAAACAACCGAAAGTCCATTTTTACTCGTCAGGATATGTTAACAAACAAAATTGCCGCATTTGGGATGCTGAAAATCTTAGAGCGATTATTGAGGAAATCTTTGTATGCTCAACGTGTCACTGTATGGTGTACTATGTGGTCTTAAGGCGTGATTGGGCCTTTTTTTTTAAAGATGAGGCTGAAAATGCGGTAACGGTGAATGGATCACGCTATTGCGAGATCCCAATAATTCAATTTTGGCCTATTATTGACGACGTGAATATCACTGACATGTGCTTTCAACAGGACGTTGCCACATGTCACACAGCTACTGAAACGATCAATTTATTGCAAACCAAATTTCCCAATCGCATAATTGCACGACAATCAGCAGTTAAATGGCTAGCCAGATCCTGTGATTTGACACCACTGGATTATTTTTTGTGGGGTTAAGCTAAGGACAAAATTTATACCGAGCCAATCGAATCGATTCCAACCTTAAACTCAAAATCCTCATGCGATTGACGAAATAGGACCGCCATTTTGCCAAAAAGTGATTAAGAACTCGATGAGAGAATCAACATCTGTCAGCGTGGTTCTGGTGGCCATTTGCTTTATTTTGTTAAAGAAAACAAATTTCTTGTTGGAAAGCCCTTTGTAAAGGAATAGAAGTTTGTGATTATTTAAAGCAAAATACTGTACTTTATATCACATTTCTATTCTAAAGATAAAATAATATAAATTTAATTGCGTGCTTACGTACAAAGTTAAACTGAAATTAAATGAAACAAAAACTAAGAATATGAAAATAACAACAACAAAAAATTAATAACTTTCCTGTTTATATTCTTTTAAGCAATAATTGATATAAATTAAATTAAAAGAAAATTCAGCAAGAAAATATTTTGCCTTAATTAATTTTCTCTTTTCTTTGTGTAATTAACTTTGACAGCGTGTTTTACAAAATTAATTACACGCTAAAATTTCATAAGAATGAAGAAGAAGCCAAAAGAATAACATTTCGAGTAGAAGTTGGAAAATATTTTCTCTGTTGCTTGAATTTATCTTATACCTTATTGCGTTTTAGCACTCTTCGCTATTCTAATGTGGTGTACTTAGTGCAGCGCAGCGTTGGCAACATGTGAAATTATGTTTTGTTTGAAGCTCATAAAGGGTATTTGTTAAGCTCTATAGACTTTAATTTAAAAAACCTACACAAAAATTAAATTTTAGTAAAACAATTTTATATTCGAAAAACAAAAGCATTGAAGATAACTCGAAACTGTTGGCAAAATAATTATACATTTGAAAGATAAAAACATAATAAGAATATTTGGAGATGATTACGGGTTGGCTACAGTGCCTGCATTTCAAGAGCATTGCTGCTTAATTTTTGCTTACATATCAGCATACAAAAAGTAACAGCACCCATTATACTTTTTAAACACAAAACAAGTAATCAGGATATCGCAACATCTCCAATAATAAGTAATGTTTACTGATACCACCAGCGTGTTTACTATGCCAAACGATGAAATTAATGGATTGTGGAGCGTCGTGGAAATTTGTTTATTCAAAAGCCTGTTACGCATAAATCTTTGAATGTTATATTGCGTTAATAAAATGCTATGCATAAATAAATATGCGATAATATGAAACAAAATAGCAAATTTTGATAACGCTACATAAGGTAACAAGATTTTCACCTAGCTGAGTATAGCATGCTCTTTTTTCTTCCAAATTTTACGTAAGAATTTTTCCAAGTAAAATTAGAATTCATAAAGATTTCTAAGTGTGTTGAATGAAAAAAAAAATAAAAAGTTGTCATTGAAACGGCGACATAAAATAGCATCGCTGTTGTAAAAATACCTAGTAAAAATTTCGTTATTAATTAACGAAATAATATTTTCTAATTCTCTTAAGTATTAAAGGTAATTGGTTTACTGACAGCTTTTGCGAGCAAAAAAGGCAATGTTAGCTTCTTTAAAGAAAAATCTTAAAGCAGAAATAATTTTGAAAATAAATAAATTAATAAATGGTTTTCAACACGAAGTTTATTTTCTAAAAAAAAATATGAAAAAAAATTTAGATTAAAATGATTCAAATTTTTATTGTATTACAAAGAAAAAAGTTCGGCAATTATTAATGAAAACTAAAATCTGACAAATGTCCATCACGACCACGCTGACAACTGGCGATTCTTTTGTTAAAGTTTTTAATAACTTTTTGGCAAAATGGTGGTAATATTTCGTTAATCACATCACGGATTATAAGACCGAAATCGATTGGCTCTGTATAGACTCCTTAGCATAGCCTAACAAAAAATAATCCAGTGGTGTCAAATCACACGATCTGGCTGCCAATTTAACCGCTGACTGCCGTGAAATTATATGATCAGGAAATTTAGTTTTCAATAAATTGTTCGTTTTACTGGTTGTGTGGCATGCGTCACCGTCCTGTTGAAACCACATGTCAGTGATACCCACGTTGTCAATAACAGGCCAGAATAGAGTTGTTAGCATCTTACGATAACGTGATCTATTGACCGTTACCGCATTTAAGAGTGCAGAGGCTTCTCAATAATCACTCTAGGATTTTTAAAAACCCAAATACGGCAATTTTGCTTGTTGGCATACAGATTTCGTCTGCAAAAATGATTTTTTCAGAAAAAGCAGTCAGTTGTTCCTGAATGAATTGAGCTAAACTACGGCGGTGTGAATGATTGGGCGGCTTCTATTCCTGCACTAGTTGAACATTTTAAGGCTTCGAAGTCAAAGCAAAATTCGCCATGTTTCGGTTTCGGATAACTCCAATTATTGGGAACGTCGAGAAATTGACAAATTTTTATCTGCTTCATAGCGATCTCAGAATGACGATTATGTTGTCCGAAAATATCACAAATTTTACGAAATATAACTTTAACATAATCACCATTTTCATAATAAATTTTAATTATTTTAATGCGATTTTCGTGCAAAATTAATTCTTTATAGCAATTGCCAATGCATCTACTACGAATACGTAAAAAAAATAAATTTCGAAATTATCATGTTGTTGGTCTTGTCACAATTGGAAAACAAACTTCTTGTTAAAAAATCCGATATAATACTCACTTTTACTAGTATTCGACTAGTAATGCACTGAAGGAAGTGAAAGTATTTAAGACGTAAGATTCCATATACCAGAAATGATGAGCAGCGATTCTTTTTCCTGAAAGTACCCGTTAGAATTCCGATCAGCAATCGTATGCATATTTTGCTCATGTTCGTCACCTGCATTTTCGTTTATATCTGAGAGATTATAAGACACCTTTAATTTTTTTGCTGCTTAATTTTCTTTGTCACAATATCACCAAATTTATCTTCATTAATTTCTTCGAATCCGAATCCTTCTTCAGTAAGTCGCTTTGAAACAAAATTTATTAATTATATCAAAATTCCTCGGAGTGCAGATTGTTGAATTTCCATACCTTGGCTACATACTCCAAAAGGGATTTAACAGTCCCGTAGTTAACAAAGTCCGGCTCAATTTTATTATTTTATAAAAAAACAAATTGTTTGAACATTTTCCCCATTTAAGGAATTTATGTGTTAAAATACAAATAAAAATATTTTTTTTCTCATTTGCTTAAATGATCTTTAATATATACTGCTTCAAAATTTTATAGGAATATCTCAATATGTTGCACGTTGCTACATTAAAACACTAAATTTAACTCACAAGCACATGTGAGTAAGATTAAAGCTAAAAGGCAGTTGTTCATGATTAGGCCAACAACTGTAGACAAGAGTCTGGAAGTTCCTTAAAAATTGATAAAACGAAAATTCAATATAAATTGAGAATATATCTGGATAACTTCTAGGGCTTGATATATATCTGCCAATTCTTGATTTCTTGAAAACATGCTGAAATATTCTTAATTTCTTAATTTCTGTTGTAACACTACAATCGTTTTTGAGTTTATATGTTCTTCTATCATCACTATGTCTTAAAATGTATTTGTTTATTTTCTCTTTTACATATTAATTAAAACACAAAAAGAGACTTTCATGCATATTTACTCCAGCTTGAAATCATCAAAATTTCACCATAATAAATATATTACAATGTCTGATTTTTTTATAATGCATCACGCCGTTTTCTGCTTCTCATAAAATGGATGATGAAAACAGCAATCAAGAGTCACTCAAATTAAAGAAATCACCTGCTTGTTATTTTTTTTCTCACACATTCAGTTTGCTGACATGCAATCATGAAATATCATTTGTTACTTGAAAGGAATAAAATTTGAAATAAATGAGATGCTGGATAAACACATCTCGTGAATGTACATTTAATATTAAGCCATACCGAATAGCAAAATGAAATTTTCGCAAACCATAAAAACTTTTTTTTTTTTGTAAAGGTTACAACTACATTTGTTTTTTTTTATAAAATTGTCTGTGACTTTTATTGACATGAACGAAAAAAAATCTTGACCTTAATAACTCTACCAAACTGAAACAGACATGACATTCAATTTGAGAACAAGCTGGTAAACATTTAGAGGATGACACCATTGAACAAGTTGAAAATGCTGCGGATACTGTTGTCTTTCCTCTCGGTGTAAACCGTCATTTGTTCGGTATAATCGGCGAGCGCTTTCGATGGGATGACATCATTATTAAGCCGTATTCTAGACTGCACGGATGCGTAAGTGTTCGGGTTTAGGTAGTTCTTTCATTAGGTTTGTATTCCCCCAGGGGCACATGATAGTCTTTTTGGAACCTACTATTCCATCTAGACTGGTGTCTTGCGGGGTAATAGGGAGCCCAGGCCCCTTCAAGGCTAGTAGGAGTCACCTGGACAATCCACTATATTTCCACGGGAATCAGTGGCCCGCAGAGTTCCGCTATTTGTCTCTGTAGGCATTTAGCTGTTCTCTGGCTGATTATTGAGGTTATGGCCTTTTTGGGAGTATCGTGGTGAGAGTTTGTGGGTTGGATCATTCACAATGAATGGTTCAGATCCAGTGAGTGTGAATGCCGCCGTGTTCTTAATTATTCTCCCCCCCCCCAGGGGCACATTTATCGGTCTTTATAGAATACTCTACTATCTAGACCTGTGCAACTGGGGGAAAAAGGGAGCCCAGTCCCCTGAAGTCAGACAGGGAGACAACTGGAAACTCCACTTTATTTCCACGGGGATCAGTGAGCCGCAGAGTTTATTATTTGTCTCTTTAGATATTTAATAGTTCTCTGACTGATCATTGAGGTTGGCCCCTATATGGGAGCATCGTGGTGGTTGTGGTTTTGCGGCCCCATAAGAAAATATGAAATTTATGGTGGTTAGGATCATTTCACTGATAATGACACGCAAAGTGAATGATCCAGTCCAGTGAGCATGCTTGACATGTGTTCTGGACAGGAGTTAGAAAGTCGCCAACTCATTAGCAAGGTGTGATGGTTTGCAGACCTGTCCTGAAATCATTAAAGTTGCAACTAGGTGGTTCTGTTGCTTAGAATTATGTCTTCGGCTATCTAGGACGAGCATGACGTTCCAAATTATTTATAGTGGTTTGTCCACCATTTGATTAAGACTATATTGTCAGGCGCGGATGTAAAACAAATCACACTCTGTTCTTAATTATATTTAGCTTCATGCGTTCTGGACCAGGAGTTGGATAGTATTCAACTCTTTAGCAAGGATTGAAGACTGCGACCTACTTCGAGCTTTTAAAATTGCTACTAGGAGTGAACGGAGAATATATTTATTCGATAGCCTTCTAGAGCGTGAATGGCGTTGCTTTTCATTCACAATGGTAATGGCCCCCATCTAATTATGGCTCACTGCCGGTGCAGATGTAAACCTTATCACATCATTAGGTTTGTATCTACTCATGTATGTAACTTAATAAAATATTTGTTCTATGTATTTATATGATTAAATTTTTTTTATTATAAGATTAACTTTAATTAGTTCCGAAAGACTATGGCTTGTTATTCGGACTAAAATTAATTAACTAAAATTTTACTAGCTACTTTTAATTACAACTATCGAAAAGCAATCATCATACTGAAAACAACGTGAGCTATTTTAAGTGCATTCAATGCAGACATGTCATGAGCATTTTAAGTAAATATTGCGAAAGCAGGAAATAATTAAATTTGGTGCAAATAAATTTGACACAATTAAATTTGAAACAATTAAATTTGAAACAACGAGAAATGTGTCAGCAATTAAATTGTGACAGGGGGGGTTTGAACTTTAATAAAATAAATATGTTAATTATAAACTTGTATACTGATCGCCACCTGGCTAATCTAATTTTTTTGTCCATATTAGATTAGCCAAGCATAAAATGTCCGATGATGGTCAATCTACCTACAGAGTAGATACGACTTTCATGGAAAAACTGTCTGCACACGGCTTGATAATGATGTCATCACGTCGAAAGCGTGAACCGATCAAAAGTTGAAAATTACAGTTTGAAATAATTAAAACTTTAAAAACAAAGTTGTTCGTTTTTGCATAATTCTGATTATATAATATTTTTGTTTTTAATTTTTCCCTAATCGTCTATTAAAACAAAATGAAATTTGTACCTGTGAAATAATACTCCGTTTTGAAACGACCCTCAGTATAGCCATATAGCCAAATTATGTATAAGATGCTATACAAAAGCCCGAGGATCATTTTATCTATTAAGGCTATTTGTGGAACGAACAATTTTTGTAGAGGTTTTTGTGGGTGAGACATTTTTATACACAAGTTTAGATTTTTCTCTTGAATGAATTGAGCGATCTACGGCGAAGTAAATGATCGGTCGGCTTCAATTTCTGTGCCAGTTAAAACTTGTAAGGCTTCAAAGTCAAATCCTTAAATATCACGAATTTTACGAAGTGTAACTTTAATAAAACCTCCATTTTCATAGCGGATTTTAGTTATTTTAATGCCAAAGCTGTCATGCTAATGGTGTTGCCGCAATTGAGAAACAAAGTTCTTGTTGAAAATCGTGATGTAAAGAATTATATAACAAACACTTGGAGAAAACTAATATAGTGCAAAAAATATAAGGAGATTATTTTTGTACTCTAAGAAATTTTATACTTTATACTCCGTTTTATGCAAACAAAATAGTTTTAGATTTTATTTTAGATTGAAACATACAATTTATAGGTCAAAGTAAATTAAATTTACAATTTCATAGTTACGACTTTGGTATTAATATATTCGCTCTAAACGCAATAGCTTACATATTCAGACTCAATTGCACAATTGTAAAACTCATATAAAATTATTTAATTCAGTTTTCTCTGATTAGCATGCCATTTTTATGGTTAGAATTACTTTTAAAACATATTGTGTAGGATGCAATGAAGCAGCGATTGAAATAAAACAGTATTTTTACATAAAACTAAAATTTCTTTCCAATTTAATTGAAAACATTTATATCTGTATTATTCTGAAAGTTTCTATGTAAAAATTTAAATTGTTTCAATATTTTTTTCTTTTCAAATTACAAAATCCATTACAACATGAAGGCCTTGGTTGCTGGTACATTGTGAATGTCCATTAATATGAAAGGAATGTTTATGTTTCTTCTCGATTATCAGAGCCATTTATTGGTCATTGTTTTGCATATTTCACCTGCCTTAAAAAGAATTTGAATTGGAAAACTTTATCTTTAGGTTAACTACATCTAAGAGCATATGCTTGTGTATAACAAATTGTGTGTTAAAAATTTGGCTACAAATTTTTGTAGTTCTTAAAAAAATATGTGTGTCTGTGTGTAATCTTTCTTGGCAATATTTCTTTACTGGAAAATTTATGTTTCATAAAGTAGGTAAAATTGTTTCTAGTTTTTTCTTCCATAAGTTTATTGTTTTGAAAGATGTAATATTCTAAAAATTGTTTGTGGTCAGATTGTGAAAAAATTTTAAATTTGTTGAATAAGCATTTAGCTTAAGGAGTAAGAAAATCATTAGAATAACCATAACAAAATGTGTAATTTGTTTTTTTTTAGCAAAACCATTTTTCATTTCTTTATAAGAACCAAGATTAATAACAGGCCTAGGAGGCTTGCCACTTTTAGAAATTAGTTAAATGGCATATTCTATCGTTATCTGTGAAAGAATAATTGGATTTGAAAGTTCGATTAGAAAAATAACAATTATAGAAGGACAAAAGGCGGAGCCTGGCAGTACCTCTAAAACTATTTTCAACAAAATCCCATATATGCCAGTCGAGCAGTTTAATCACAGAGAATGCTTAATCTAAATCGAGAGAAACTATCACAAAAAACTATAAGTTTTGCTTCGAGAGTACCATGCATCTTTATTGAACGCATTAAAATTTTCTACGACCACCACCTTACTTTGACTCTATTTCGTTAAAAGGAAAGCCAGTAGGGTACCCATAGGGCGCTCCTATGAAAGCCATGTTATAGGTCACCCAGTAAGCTTTGGATATCGGAATACACTACAAGATAAAAATTAAGAATACTTTTACGTTTATTTCTGTTAGGTTCTTTTATTGGCAACAAATTACATAGCACTTAAGAGTTTTAAATTAAGTTAAACGATTTATTTAATTTCAATACACACAAAATAAACACGATGGTAACTTTACCACTGTAAAGCCTTAAAAGATGCTTTATTGTTTAATTGTATTTTCTCAACGATGTCTCAACAAGTAAGTGGTGCTCATATACCTTTTTTAAGCGGTCCTCGCATAGATAAGAATATTTTACGTTAACCTCACTCCATATTGTTGTTATTTACATTCAGTGTAGGCTGTGTGCTTTTTGTTCTGTGTAAGCTGTTTTAGTTTTCTGTTGTTTAGCTTGTTAAGTGGAATTATTTTCTAAGCATGTTGTTGTTGCGTTGTGTGTATACAATTTCTTAGAAAACTATGCAGTTTGTAAAACCCACAATAGGCGATCTCGTTTACTTTTGTTACCGATAATTATTTGCATTGAAAACTTAAGCAAAACAATATCATGCATAACTTTAGAAACACCAAAGTTAATCTCAATTGGACACTAACTTTCAGTATGGCTTCTTCCTTTATTGTAATTCGTTTTGTATTAGCAACTTTCGAAAATGACACCGCAGTGTGTTAAAAAAAATAATAGATTGTGGAGAATATTGAACATTGAACATATTTCAATTGCCACCCTAAGTTGATTTAAAAGTTTTAGAGGGCTGCACAAGCACAAAAATAGAAGCCTCAAGCATTTCATTAAGTTTTAAAATAGTGTATATAGCTCTGTCTCCTTATAAAGCACATACTTGCAAATATATTTGTTTGACTTAAAAACACAAATTTTAAGGAATAAAACGTAACTGCCGTTAAACAATGTTAAAACAAAATAAAGCTGTATGAGAACTAAGATGAAATAGAACACGTTTAAACTGTTCTAAATACCATTTTTTGACAGCAATGTTGTTTTAAATTTTTTGTATGTGTTCCATGCTTTTATCGTCTTTTTATTTCAATGCAGTTTTTTATATTGTTATTTTACTTTTTTTAGTTACAGTCATTCATTATTTATTTTTGCACTATAATACAGTGCTTGGAAATAGTATGAATAGAATATTTAAATATTAAAGCATTTTTTGCAATGCAATGCAATGCGTATTTGTGATAATACTTATGCACTATTTGCTGGCACAAATGTTCACGCAAAACATAAACACAGGTCAAACCGCATTTTATCGTCCTTTAAAATTGTTTAACCAGAGTTTTTCATTCACAGTACAAAATTCAGAGAATATTTTCTATGACGTATATTGTGGTGTTTATTGTATAAAAGTTAAATACAGATATTTTTATAAATAAATACTTATATTTAAATTACAACAACATGTGGCCACACACCAAAATAAAAGTATTCCAGAATTTTACAATTATTAAACGAAATGCTTAATAAAAGTATAAAACATTTTCTGACTGCTTCTAAAGTGTCGATCAAGTGAACATTCTCGAAAATTATTACCTCAATCCTTATAAAATCAGCTTAATTTTATAATTTCGAAAACATGAAAGCGATTATTGCTTATTTTCCTATAATTGATTTCTGAAAAGTTAAAAGTAGAAGAACTCTCTTATTGTTAATGAAAAACTAATTATTACAGTGCAGAAAATTCTAGGTATCAAAATCATGTATTTAGTAACATCCAATTCAAAACTTCTTTCAGAAGTTAACAGAAAAAAATCTCATATTAATTTCGAATACGAGTTGTTCGTTTAAAGCAAAGAAATGCGTGATCAAAAAGCGATAAGTATCACACCATTGCTTTTGCAATAACCATTATCAGCATATGAAAGTATATAAACATTATGTCATGTACTTACTTCCAGCACGAAAGACAAAAAGATGGAAGAACAGAGTTACCGAGGCAAAATTCAAATGTTTATACCCTATTTTCAAGCCCTAATTCTATCCCAACTAGATAACTCAATATTGACCCCGTACAACCATTAGAATTTACTATCTAATATGATATATTCGATGACTAATAGCGGTTTATCTGTGATACCAGATGCAACTCTAAATTATTATTATCCTTAAAAATGAGGATAGCAAAGAAATTCTGCCTTCAGTATATGCATCGGTATTTTCAATAAGAAGTTTTGAAATTTAGTTTTTTTACTTATTTGTATTAAGTTTGTTTTCTAAAACGATATAAAACGGCAAATTTATTTTAGGATGTTTCAAAATTTTATTGTGTTACAACGAGAAAAGTTCGGTAATTATGAATGAAAAATAACATTTGGCAAATAACCACCACGCTAACAGATGACGATTTTATCATTAAAGTTGTAAATTACTTCTTGGTAAAGTGGCGGTCCTATTTCGTTAATCACATCAAAGAATATTAAGTTTTAAAATGAAATCGATTCGATTGGTTCCGTATAGGCTCTGTTCTTAACATAGCCTCACAAAAAATAATCCTGTGGTGTTAAATCACACGAACTGGCTGGCCACTTAACTGCTGTTTGCTGTGAAATTATGCGATCGGGAAATTTGGTTTGTCATAAATTGATTGTTTCATAGGCTGTGTAATATGTGGCACCGTCCTGTTGAATCCATATGTCAGTGACATCCACGTTGTCAATAATAGGACGAAACTGAGTTGTTGGCACCTCGTGATATCGTGACACATTAACCGTTAACGTAATTGGAGCCTCATCAGCGAAAAAAAACGGCCCAATCACGCCTCCAGACCACATAGTGCACCATACAGTGAAACGTGGAGCTTGCAAAGGGTTCTCAATTTCGCAATTTCGCTTGTTGGCATACCCTGACAAGTGAAAATAGGCTTCGTCAGAAAAACCATCCGGAAAAAATTGAACGATTGGAGTGGTTGATTTAGTGGGCCAGGATCACCTCGCCTTTAATAACACCAACGCTTGAATGATCCGAATCCAGTGAGCATGCTTATCATGTGTTCTGGACCGGCTCTTCAGCAGGTCTTCCTAGGGCGTGAATGACGTTGCAAAGTTCATAGAATAACAAACTTGATTCGAGAGGATTTCGAGAAAAAAGAAACTACTGCAGTGCCTTCTTCATTGATATCTGTCAAGCATTCGACAAGGTTTGGCATGATGGCTTGATTTATAAAGTTACAAGTTGTTTACCTGCTAACGTTCACAAGCTACTCAAAAGTTATCTAGATAAATATTTTGTAATAAGATCGAAGGATGTTAACTCTTCCCGGAAAGGTATTTCTGCCGGAGTGCCGCAGGGAAGTATACTAGGACCCTTCTTGTATATATTGTTTACCGCAGGCATGCCAACGAGCCTACTGACTCATACATCAACCTTCGCAGATAATACAACATTTTTATGCATTCATGAAAATCCTGTAGCCGCATCAACACGGCTCCAATTGCATATCGTGGAGAAGGAAAAATGGTTAGAAAAATGGACGATTCGAGTAAATGCTAGTAAATGTGTTCATATTACTTTTACTTTAAGGAGGGAAAATTACCTAACTTTAACAATAAACGGCGTAAAAATTCCTGAATAAAACCATATTAAGTACCTCGGTATTCACCTTCACTGACGTCTTACGTTAAGTCATCATATCGCTGCAAACATAACTTAGGTCAAATTAAAAGCAGCCTTTACAGGAGCACCTTAAGAGCAGTCACAAAATCAATATGGACATATGGAATCCAGATATGGGGAACAGCGAAGCCATCTAGCGTTGAATAATTACAAAGAAGGCAGTCAAAACTCTTAAGGTTAATAACGCGTGCACCATGGTATATCAAAAACAAAAATATCCATCCGAGAAGAAATACAGAATGCAACATTTTCTTACACTGTAAACCTGACAACTCATCCCAATTCCTTGGCGAGAAACTTGCTCCTCTTTGAGGGTCATAACCGTCTCAAGAGGATGCAAACTCTCGATCTAAAGGTTTAGACATCATATTTTTCTCGAGCACAGTGTTAATGTCGCAGTGGCAAAATGAACTGTATTTTTTAGTTTAAGATTTTAATACTTATTTTTGTTTTCATATTTTAATGAAAGATTCAATAAAATTTAAATAAAACTTGTAAACAAAAAAAATCTTCATTCTGATATTTAATGGCATTACATTTTACTTTTAATTTTTACAACAGCTATTTATGAAAATTTTTATTTAGTTGCCACTTGCATATTCGAAATTAGTTTTGAATTAAACTAACATGCATCACCATTTTTGGAAAGTAAAAACGCTGATGTGGAACCTTGTTTCCAAAAATTTCCTACAATTATTACTGCTTTTTGTTTGAGATTTAAAAGCAAGAAAAAAAATTATTATAAGTATAACTGTGTTGATAGAGTAAATTTTACGATCTTTTACATTATTTTGTCTTTCTACAATATTTTAAACATCGCTAAAGTAAAGTTAGTAATGCTATAGAAAGTTATATAAATTCGATTAAAGTATTAAAGATTTTTTAAATATGTATTAAGTGGTTGTTGTAAAATTCGATTGCTATAACGAAAAACTTAGACGCATTAGATGTTAAAAATATTTTCTTTACTTTGCAGATAATAACCAGGTAGAGTTTTGTTATACTTACGTATTCGGGGTAGTAGGCGAAGGCATCTGTATTTTAAAACATCAGCTGCGTCTGTATGGTAAAACCAGCGAAATCATGGAACAATGATGTAGCATTATGTAGATAAAGAATTTAAAATATACATATCTGCATGTATGTATGTGCGTTGATGAAGTTGTGTCTTTCATGACAGGAAGGAGTGGTAGCCATGTTTTCTGCAAAGTATTTCCAGTCTGGATTACTATGCTAGTTTATGTGAAAGTTTGTTATATAGGACATCTAGTACTGCAAGTCTCGATAAATGGACAGAACATTAGGGCATAGGAAAGTGTATTACTAGAGTGTAATACACTTTCCTATGTCGTAGAATATGGAAATTTAAGTGCTGATATACCAAATCACAAAGCCGTCGACGTTTAGAAAAGGAAAAAATAAAACGTACAATTTTTTAAATATTTATGTATAAATATATTATTGTACTGTATGTATACTTTGACTCGAATTTTTTAAAAATAACTCAAAATATACTTAACTATGATATAATACTTCTTTGGACTATTATACAAAATTTAGTATATAATAGATAAATGGTTTTTAAAATCTTATAAACAAAATGTTTTGTCTACGCATTCACATTAGAGTCAATCTAAAATAGTTAAAATTCTTAATTCCTAGTTGCGAACTTAAACAGCACCGTATGAATTACTCTTTATTATTTTAAGTTTATCGGTTCAATTTACCTGCTGCAGTAAAATTAACCCTTAACTAGTGGAACCGTTTTATTTTTATGCCGAAATATTTAACAGTATCAAAAGCTCAATTTTCAAGTGAAAATAAATAGTGTAAAATATACACTTTATTTAGGCAGATCAATTGCTGAGAAACAAAAAATATATAATATATAATAGTAATAAAAAGGAAAAGAAAAGATAAAAGACAAGCTTTGTTCTGAGTGCGAGTAAAACTTAAGGTTCCATTTGCATTTTTAAATTTCTAAATCGATCGAGTTTAATTTATTGTATATTCTATGAAAATAAAATTTATATCATAGTATGTAACCCAACACTATATAAAGAGTTTTTCAACAAGAAGTTCGTTTTTCAATTGCGGCAACACCAAAATTATGATAATTTTAACATTTAGTTTTTTGACGTATTCTTAGTAGTAGCATTAAATAATTAAAATCCACTATTAAAATCATGGTTGTATTAAAGTTACATTTTGTAAAATTCGTTATATTTTCGGACAAAATAATCGTCCTTCTGAGACCGCTATTAAGAATTGGGTCTTTAGATTTGATATAGTAAAAACTTTAATCATCTTAATATTAACTTTTTGTTTTATTTTGTTTTAGAAAACCAATTTCTTTCTGAAAAAGCCTTTATAAGAGTATGCCTTCAATGCTGGTTTTCATTATAAACTAATTCTCTGAATTTTTTGTTGGATATGTTATATAATCATATATAATGGTTATAAATCAAATAGTAGACCGCACGGCAATATGTAGACGTACACATTCTATATTAAAATTTTTAAAATTCCAACGTTAAATTATTTGTATACTTTCTAAAATCCTTTCAATCTGTTTTAAATGCTCGAATTTTGCATTGTTATTCTCTTGAATAGTTCCAATATTATTCTCTTGCCTCAAGTTAGTATAAAGCACATATAAAAGATACAAAAATGCAACATACATATATATATATGTATATATATATATGTATATATATATACATGTGTGTGTGTGTATATGTATATATATATATATATATATATATATATATATATATATATATATACATATCGACATTTCATAAAATAAGTTATAAAATTTTTAACACATTTTGTTTGACAAAAGCCTAACAAAGAGGCACGTACTCCACCTGGTTATGAATGACTGTGCTGTATTGTAATGGAAACAAATGTAATATTTTAAAATACATATTTTACATTCATGCCAATTTATTACAATCTATTGAATATAAGAGAAATACTTTTATACACACGCATGTTTAATAACATATGAAATGAAAAGGTACAAAATATCTGAATACAATAAACATTATGACATCAGTGTAATCACATGAATAAAATAATTTCGAATTGTTGAGCTATAAGAAATATTAAAATTCTAAGGATCGTGATATTGTTTTTCTATTTGATGTTTTATTTTTAATGTTCCAATAAATCGAAAAACAAAGCAAAATTTCATTGAGAAAGAGAAATATCGTATAAAATCCTTGATTACTTTAATTTTCCAACAAACGATTTTAAATCACAATATAATAAAGATAACGGTTTTATTAAAGCGAAAATTTCTGAAACATCAAATTTAACATAAAATTTAAATTAAAATTCAACAAAATTCTAGACCCACAACTTTGTTAGGAAATCTTAAAAAAGATTAAATAATCATCATTAGTTTGCTATAAAAATAATTTTTTTCTGAAAAAAAAAACTAATTTTACATAGAAATTACAATTTAAAATACAATTAAACAAATATTTACCACAAATGAGTACCTGTCATCCTTGAAATTTAAAGCCAATGTCCGCAACACTTATCTCATTGCCTTTATCTTATTTTGAAATAACAACGATAACCTGGTGGTATCCACCAAATGGTTCTTTATTTAAAGCTTAGTTACCTTAATTAAATATTCAAAACTCTGGGGCACTATATTTAAATACTCTCCGAAATCATCAGGAATTTTTCAATTGTAATTATGCAACTCACATAAAAAGCTAATGTGCATATCAACTTAAAGACGAAAAAAGTTGTGAAACATCTTTTTGTTAAGTTTGTATTTGTATGCTTTTTAGAACGCAGACCTTACGCTTATCTTCTTTTAACACCAAGGGGAGAACGTTTTTTGAATATTACAATATTTTTGCTTAAATGTACCTTCCCCATAGTCATTGTGCGTGTGTGCCTTTTAGAGAAAGAAAATTCCTGTGACCTGAAACCAAAACAAAAAATTATAATTTCAAAATTTTAAACAAAATAAACGGACAGGAATACATCCACTTTTAAATCAACATCACATAGGATTGTATACACAAAACCATTCACAACAGGTAAAATAACAAAAGTATTTACTTTTTGACGTGAAAAGCTGGTGGCTTTAAGAAGTATCAAAAATATTAATATTAAATTATATGTTTTAAAATAGTACTAAAAGTTTTGCATAATTTATTATTAACTCATTGTCAAATAGTTATCACTAACAATATTCAACAGTTCATGATGAAGTGAAATTTAGTTAAGTTATATAAAAGCATAAGCTTATATAAATCAAAATTTCTTTAAAAGTTATATTTAACATTTAATACGAATTATATTAAGGTGTAACCGTATCTTAAATCACTTTGGCAATACTTTTTTAAGTAAAGGATTTTTCAACAAAAAGCTTGTTTTCTGAAACAAAATAAAACAAAATATTTAGATCATCCTATTAAAATTATACGAAGAGAAGAGTTCGGCAATTATGAATGAAAAGTGATATCTGAAGCAAAATAAACTAATTCATAATTAACAATGATTTATATTTCTATAATAATAACAACTTGTGTGGACTTAAAGCGAGCCAGCGACTTTGGCCGCCACAGCAATTTAAAATTGATAGAGGCATTTTATTAACTGTCTGTTTCGCCGATGATTTAAGGTTTTAGAGTTACAAGTTTATACAGGAATTTAGCCGGCACACAGTGGATCATTTTACAAGAAGGCGGTCAAAAGTCCTTTTTTTTCATGGTCCTCAATTTTAAAATTTTAAAGTTCGTTCGAAAGTAGATACTAGTGTACCTCGGGA